>JAGDYQ010000052.1:5397362-5423192 GCA_021962125.1 Bulinus truncatus
GATGACGAGATGATAGAATACTTTATATCTTGTGCTAGTTTAGTATTCCAATTGGTCAGCTGGAAACTTTGTATTTATTTTGCTCTCATTTTCTTAAATACATAAGTTTAACACTTAATCTACCATAACGCTGATCAGCAGCTCGATACAATTTTTCCCATACTGCTGATCTACCGCTCATGTTTACATAGTAACTTTACCATGGAATCAAATCACTATGCAGTGTTGGAATTAAATAAAAATGGGAATTTCCGGAAGTACGTTGGGTTTATTATTAATGCTTGTCGAGTTTTTCGGCTAAATTGATTTTGTGATAGTTTGAATTTGATCTTTTAAATGTTAACCTTAGCGACTTGAAAAGTTAGCAAAGATGTTAGTAAATTATTCGTTTTAACCAATTTTATTATTTATTTGACTATCTTGAATAATATTCAAATCAAGAACTTTATTTAACATTGAAGCAGTACAGAGATGATTGTCGGGATATCACTAACGACTCAAGACTCTTAGACACGGACTTGAATTTTGACTTGACACAATTTTTCGTTCCACTTTTTTTATTTTTAGAATTCAGCGCATCTTATTCATATTAAATGTTTTTGTCTAAATCTACAATCAATTTTGTCTCTGTGTTGAAAATTTTAAGTTAATTGATCCGTAATTTTATTTTTAATGAATTTTTAAAATATGACACCATCAAAAGCTAACTAAAGTTAGGAGACAGGAAACGAAATACTAGGTGAAATTCAGTAGATTAAGTATTAAAATGCCTACTAAGAAACTTTGTAAAGAAACAGACACATTGACTATATCAAACAGTCAAAACATGAAAAACAAGTTTTTACCTGACTGTGAAGACTAACAGCCTTCTGAAACTGTTGATTTTGAAAGAGAGACCTGAGATGCACAAGATATTTCTGATCTTCTGGGCTGTTCAAACGGCTTTTGATCTGTTGATAGCTTGAAAATAAATCTTCGACCCCTGTAAATAATATTTCAAAAAATTAAAATTCGGTCTGTTGAGATATTTTTTTTGAACTACCAGATACAGTGATTAAAACAAATCAACAAAATTAAAACTATAACAAAAATTACCAATATTCTTTTTCAGGTAGCGTTCCTGAGGCACCAATCGCGAGTGTGATTTACTGTCACTTTCCTCCTCATCTTCATCATCGTCACTGTCCTCCACATCAAAGGCAGTGTTAAT
The DNA here is from genome assembly GCA_021962125.1 of Bulinus truncatus. Taxonomy (NCBI): domain Eukaryota; kingdom Metazoa; phylum Mollusca; class Gastropoda; family Planorbidae; genus Bulinus; species Bulinus truncatus. Next base: position 5,398,573 of record JAGDYQ010000052.1, read on the forward strand.
GACCCCTGTCGCTGGAGGTCCCTGATGTCGTTTATTTTCCAAGGCCTGGAGTTTCTGAGAGCCTCGTAATGAGGTTCTTAAGAATTCATTTTCCGCACGCATCCTTAGCTCTTCCTCTCTGCGTTTCTGCATGGTAAATTACATTGAAACATTTCGTAAATTAAATTTAGATATTTTATTTTTTTCAATTAAAAAAATAGCTTTAAATTAATTTGTATCTAGTATCGATAAATATGAGGTTAATTTGAGTAAACTTAAAGTTTAATAATGTCAGAATTAGCAAACAAAAAAAAAAACAACAATGTAAAAAAAAAATATTTCACATCAATAAATAAAGATACACACAAATTTTAGTTTTAGTAAATTGGAAACTTCACTGAATAATAAAAATATTCATGTGACTTGATGCTTTTATAATTTCAACTTACCTTAAGATCCTCTTGGTGTTTGTGCATTCTTTCAAGCTCCTGCGGTGTGGGTTGATACTGCTGTGCCGGAGCTTTGACAGACTGCTTGGAGCTGGTGGAGTAGACATGGTCTGAACCGTCATCTCCTTTTGATTTCTTATGACTAGTCTTTAACGGTGAGCTGTTTGCGGACCTGACCTGGCTACCAGGCTGAGATGGGGGATAACGGGGCGGAGACTTTATGTTGGCCACAAAGTTTTCTGGAACGTCGATGGCCATCTCTCGATGAGGGCCAGGGTCATCATAGTCAAACGAGGTGTCCCGGCTGTCATAGCCCAGCTGTATGTGACCGCCATTGTTGTAACCCCCATGCTGACTGTCAAAGTCCTCACTCATACTGATGGAACCATTCCCGAGGTAGTCGCTGATGATGGGCACGTGAGAATCCCTGTTGGTGGATTTGCTGCGCAACTTGCCTATAAAAATGATAATACACTTGATTAAAAAAAAATGATGTCCAATGCTTTTTTTTGCCTATAAAAAATGATAAATCCTTTATCGCAACCTAAAAAGGTTATGCTTATTTGCATACTATTTTACAGTTTACAGCACAAAATGCTAAAAAATATTTTAAAATATAAAAGAGATAATTATTCAACATTCAAAAATGTTATTATTGAACTCCAAACTAGACACTACTGTTTTTGGCAAACAAACATGAAATTAAAAAAGAATCTGAACTTTCTGTATTCAAGATGGGACCTCTGACCTTTGCCCTTGCTGTTAATTTCTTGTTCCTGGAATCCATTCATCTCAAGCCACTCCCCATGATCACCCCCGTTGCTGATGATAGGCTCTCTGTTCGGGGATGAGTGATCATGGCCGTTTTTCTTTTTTTTCTCACCGGGCATGGAAGCTTTGAGGAAAATGGCAACAGAGTAACAATTGAATATGGCATATAATGCATGATTAATTACAAGCAGATGTATGTGATATACCTTCACACAACACTGTTCTACTCATTAATATTCACTGGCAATCTGTGACGTAAGTACAGAGAGTATCACTTGTCTTAAACTCAGGTTAACCTAACCTAACCCAACCTAACTCAATTTTGTTAATTCTATTTCATATTTTATACAGATAAGTAGCAATGTTTATCAAGCTATTTCTTTAGATACAATCAAGTGATCGCAGTTTAATATTAATAAATTCATTGATATTTAAAAAGACCGCAGTTTTTTTACATCCCATCACATTTTTTTGTAAAGATTATCTTTCATAGTAGGAAAAAAAAAGAGCAAATATTTCTAACAGTGCTCCCAAAAATTAATTTGACTGATTTGGTACAGAAAAGAAAAACTCTGATTAAAAAATATAAAAAAATATTATTTTGAATGCTAGCCTTGTTTAACAAGTTATTCAAAATTAAGTTTTTCTAAGTGGCAAATTTTGCTATGTCTGCAGCAATAATAAAAAGCTCATACATATCCACAAATCAATTTTTCAAAAGGGAAATGTTTTTGTAAAAATGAGTTAACAGAATTATAACTGTCCCAGAATGCAACAATAATACAGTTTTAATAATTATTGTTTATTTAAGAAATTTTCGCCATAGTTAATAAGTAATTCATTTACTTGTAGTAGTAGCCAATGTAATAAGTAATTCATTTACCTGTAGTAGTGGCCAATGTAATAAGTAATTCATTTACCTGTAGTAGTGGCCAATGTAATAAGTAATTCATTTACCTGTAGTAGTGGCCAATGTAATAAGTAATTCATTTACCTGTAGTAGTGGCCAATGTAATAAGTAATTCATTTACCTGTAGTAGTGGCCACTGTAATAAGTAATTCATTTACCTGTAGTAGTGGCCAATGTAATAAGTAATTCATTTACTTGTAGTAGTGGCCAATGTAATAAGTAATTCATTCACCTGTAGTAGTGGCCAATGTAATAAGTAATTCATTTCCTGTAGTAGTGGCCAATGTAATAAGTAATTCATTTCCTGTAGTAGTGGCCAATGTAATAAGTAATTCATTTACCTGTAGTAGTAGCCAATGTAATAAGTAATTCATTTACCTGTAGTAGTGGCCATTGTTAATAAGTAATTCATTTACCTGTAGTAGTAGCCAATGTAATAAGTAATTCATTTACCTGTAGTAGTGGCCAAAGTTGTTGCCACCTGAAGGGGGTTCGTAGTTTCCACCTCACATGTAACCTTCCCTTCTATTCGCTGCTCTTGAAGGTTTCTTCTGCCTTTCTGTCTCGGACTGTCTGTGATGCTACTTCTCTCTGAGCTGATGCTGTCGGTCGCAGCGGTCATATCCACCGCCTGCACATGTTGGTCTGAAGTGAACTGGTCGAGCTTTCTTTTCGCTTCATCCTCTACAGCGATGATGTAGGCATCATGAACTTTTTCTATATCAGCTGAAACAAAAGTACAAAAAAAAAAAAAAAAAAAAAATCAAATAAAAAGTACAATTAAAGCCAATAATAAAATAAACAAAGCAAATAAAAATCAACTTTTCTTTTACATAAAAAAAAAATCACATTTTTTTAAAACAAAAACAAACAAACCAACAAACAAAAAACTGTGACGATATAAAATTCTGGCACATGAATAAACTAAATCAACTGTTTCCTAAATCAACTCTTTCTAAGTGTTAAAACAAATCAACTGTTTCTAAGTGTTAAAACAAATCAACTGTTTCTAAGTGTTAAAACAAATCAGGTGGAAATATAATTACAACTTTAAAAAAAAAAGGCATACAAAAAATATGGAGATACCACCACACTGTGTGTAACTGGCCTGATACAGATGAGAAAAATAATTCAACCAACCACTGGCTTGATACCAATTAGCAAACTGAGGTATGCAGCAGGATAATGTTATGACATTAAGAAACATATATATAAATATTTTAATTGGGGGGAGGGGGGTGAGAAAGAAGTAAAATGGAAGAAATAAAAAGGAACATGGGTATATTTGGTGGTTTAGGTTTGACTTGATACATTGAAAAAATTCACATGATGCATGCCACGATTTAATTTTTTTATATCTTGAAATAGAAGAAATTGAATAAGAAGAAAACAGCTATCCACATTAATTAGCAAATAGCCAATTCAAGTAGAACTGTCTCCCAAGTTTGAATCCACAAAATTATAAACCACCAAAAACTCTTCAACATGTCAAATTAACAAAGGATTAATTCCTTCAACTATGTCTACAGGTCATCTTCACATAAAAATGTATGTGTATAGATGTGTATGTGTGTGTGTATAGATGTGCATGTGTACAGATGTGTATGTGTATAGAGGTGTATGTGTAATAATGTGTATAGATATGTATGTGTGTGTGTATATGTGTGCATAGATATGTATGTGTATGTGTACAGATGTGTATGTGTATAGATGTGTATGTGTATAGATGTGTATGTGTGTGTGTATATGTGTGCATAGATATGTATGTGTGTATGTGTACAGATGTGTATATGTATAGATGTGTATGTGTATAGATGTATATGTGTGCGTATATGTGTGCATAGATATGTATGTCTGTATGTGTATAGATGTGTATGTGTGTGTGTATAGATGTGTATGTGTGTGTATAGATGTGTATGTGTATGTGTGTGTGTATAGATGTGTATGTGTGTGTGTATAGATGTGTATGTGTGTGTGTATAGATGTGTATGTGTGTGTGTATAGATGTGTATGTGTGTGTATAGATGTGTATGTGTATAGATGTGTATAGATGTGTATATGTGTGCATAGATATGTATGTGTGTATGTGTATAGATGTGTATGTGTATAGATGTGTATGTGTATAGATATGAATGTGTGTATGTGTATAGATGTGTATGTGTGTGTGTGTATAGATGTGTGTGTATAGATGTGTGTGTGTATAGATGTGTGTGTGTATAGATGTGTATGTGTGCATATATGTGTATGTGTGCATATATGTGTATGTGTATAGATGTGTATGTGTATAGGTGTGTATGTGTATAGGTGTGTATGTGTGTGTGTATGTATAGATGTGTGTGTGTGTATAGATATGTGTGTGTGTATAGATATGTGTGTGTATAGATATGTATGTGTGTATAGATATGTATGTGTGTATGTGTATAGATGTGTATGTGTATAGATGTGTATGTGTGCGTATATGTGTGCATAGATATGTATGTGTGTATGTGTAGGTGTGTGTGTATAGATGTGTATGTGTATAGATGTGTATGTGTGTGTGTATAGATGTGTGTGTGTATAGATGTGTGTGTATAGATGTGTATGTGTGCGTATGTGTATAGATGTGTATGTGTGTGTGTGTATAGATGTGTATGTGTATAGATATGTATGTTTATGTGTATGTGAGTGTGTATGTGTGTGGGTATAGATGTGTATGTGTATAGATGTGTATGTGTGTAGATGTGTATGTGTATAGATGTGTATGTGTGTGTGTATATGTGTGCATAGATATGTATGTGTGTATGTGTACAGATGTGTATATGTATAGATGTGTATGTGTATAGATGTATATGTGTGCGTATATGTGTGCATAGATATGTATGTCTGTATGTGTATAGATGTGTATATGTGTGTGTATAGATGTGTATGTGTGTGTATAGATGTGTATGTGTATGTGTGTGTGTATAGATGTGTATGTGTGTGTGTATAGATGTGTATGTGTGTGTGTATAGATGTGTATGTGTGTGTGTATAGATGTGTATGTGTGTGTATAGATGTGTATGTGTATAGATGTGTATAGATGTGTATATGTGTGCATAGATATGTATGTGTGTATGTGTATAGATGTGTATGTGTATAGATGTGTATGTGTATAGATATGAATGTGTGTATGTGTATAGATGTGTATGTGTGTGTGTGTATAGATGTGTGTGTATAGATGTGTGTGTGTATAGATGTGTGTGTATAGATGTGTGTGTGTATAGATGTGTATGTGTGCATATATGTGTATGTGTGCATATATGTGTATGTGTGCATATATGTGTATGTGTATAGATGTGTATGTGTATAGGTGTGTATGTGTATAGGTGTGTATGTGTGTGTGTATGTATAGATGTGTGTGTGTGTATAGATATGTGTGTGTGTATAGATATGTGTGTGTATAGATATGTATGTGTGTATAGATATGTATGTGTGTATGTGTATAGATGTGTATGTGTATAGATGTGTATGTGTGCGTATATGTGTGCATAGATATGTATGTGTGTATGTGTAGGTGTGTGTGTATAGATGTGTATGTGTATAGATGTGTATGTGTGTGTGTATAGATGTGTGTGTGTATAGATGTGTGTGTATAGATGTGTATGTGTGCGTATGTGTATAGATGTGTATGTGTGTGTGTGTATAGATGTGTATGTGTATAGATATGTATGTTTATGTGTATGTGAGTGTGTATGTGTGTGGGTATAGATGTGTATGTGTATAGATGTGTATGTGTGTAGATGTGTATGTGTATAGATGTGTATGTGTATAGATGTGTATGTGTGCGTATATGTGTGCATAGATATGTATGTGTGTATGTGTAGGTGTGTGTGTATAGATATGTATGTGTGTGTGTATAGATGTGTGTGTGTATAGATATGTATGTGTGTATGTGTATAGATGTGTATGTGTGTGTATAGATGTGTATGTGTGTGTATAGATGTGTATAGATGTGTATGTGTGTGTGTTTAGATATGTATGTTTATGTGTATGTGAGTGTGTATGTGTGTGGGTATAGATGTGTATGTGTGTGTATGTGTATAGATGTGTATGTGTGTGTGTGTGTATGTGAAGACTGGGGAGATATTGGCCTGTGAAGAAATCATCAGAGCAGATAACAGATTCCACCATCAATACAAATGTTATCAATCATGATTTAAGAGAACAGGCGGATAACTCAATAAACAATCCCACGCTAAACCTCGAGTGGTCTCCCATGGGGGGGGGGGCGTCTATAAATAAATAATATTATAAATACAATAAAACTACTTGCGCTTGACTGCATGCAGAGATGTTATAAATACACAATGAAAACCACTGATACACATAACATGTCATAGTCTCTGAGGATGGCTGTGTTGTGCATGAGTCTAATGGGTGCATGTTTATAAATTAAAATGATTGCACTCAATCATGATATGAGGAAAACAATCAGCTTGTAGTCATATAAGACAAAAAATGAAAGTACACAATGATGCAATGAAATATAACAACTATTTAAACTCTTTGGATAAACAAATAAATAAATAAATATATATATATATATATATATATATATATACAACACACAACCTTGAGATATCCATCTCTCTGTATCCATCAACAAGACACAGAAATGACAAAACAAACAGAAATGCAGGTTAAAATATTTTCTAACTAAATGTTATATACTTGATGAATAGTTTACTAACAACAACAACAACAACTGAAAGAAACATCCAGTTTAAAAAAAAAAACAACTGTTGACCCTTAACACAGCCCAGCAGGGGGAGACCATTCATCATACACAAAATAGTCATTGTCATACACACACGGGGGTCCAGCGACACCCCCCCATACACACACACAGAGGCTTTTGAACAAAAACAAAACAATTATTACAAAACAATGAATGACGGGGCTACAATTAGTTAATGTCCACTCCATCCAAAAATTGTTTGGTCAACACATTGTCCACAAACAACAAGGTGTACACACAAAGGTGACAGCACAAGGTTGTACACACAAAGAGAGAGAGAGAGAGAGAGAGAGTAAGTCGTGCTTAAGGAAAAGACGGTCATTAAAATGTATAGGTACGAGTATGCCTACAGAAAGAGACCAGGTCTACATGACAGGTGTGTGTGTGTATGTGTCTTTTAATATGATGATACATCTTTAAACGCAAAAAAATTAATTAGCTAAATGACCTTACGTGCCTGTCAGCTATGAGGTGGGACAAAAAAAAATGTGTTGTCCCGTGTGTGTGTGTTTAGTCATGCAGTGGCATCAAATGTCACACATCAGTATGTGTGTGCATGTGCGTGTGTGTGTTGTATAAAGCTGAATGAATGATAGGTGAATTTTCAACTTCCTTGTACCATCATAATTGTAAAGTTTAAGTTTTGAACACTTTTATATGACTCATCATTACACCAATGTACTACAAATTTATCGTAGCACCAATGTACTGCGACTTATCATACACCGACCTACTGCTTATATCTTACACCTATTAAAGTACTACAACTTATCACAGCATCAATGTACTACGACTTATCTAACATCTATTTTAGTACTAAGGTGGAATGGTGAAAGTATTGATACAATACATTATCCGGGTAGTTTTGTGTGTGTGTGTGTAGAAAACAAAACTGAACGTGTAATGCAATCAGTGTGACGTGTCCCCCATTTACTCGTGCATGTGTGTGTGTGTGTGTGCGTGTGCGTGACAGTTCCGTCAGAGATGGTGGTCACTAAGTGCTATGATGGACCCTGGGGCTGAATGTTTTCATCAATGTCATTTTATATACGGCGGCCAGTCACGTCTCGGCCAACACGATCAACCCAGTCATTACACTGTAGGTCTACAACACAACCCAGTCATTACACTGTAGGTCTACAACACAACCCAGTCATTACACTGTAGGTCTACAACACAACCCAGTCATTACACTGTAGGTCTACAACACAACCCAGTCATTACACGGTAGGTCTACAACACAACCCAGTCATTACACTGTAGGTCTACATGTTAACAACACAACCCAGTCATTACACTGTAGGTCTACATGTTAACATCACAAGAGTCGGTCTAGAGTCCAGTCACCGTACGGTTGTGAGCTCTCATGTAGGCAGGTTACAGGTTTGAGTCCCTGTCTGTCATGCCGTGAGCGGAGGACTTGGGGAACGAGTCTCGCGTGACGGGGAATAGAACCACGGACCTTCAAGTCAACAGTGAGGCGGTCTACATCATACGACCATCCGAACCTTTAACCCACTTTATACTGGTCGGGGCCCACGGCCATTCAACCACACCGGCCACAACAGCATCGTCTGCTAGTCCTCGATTGTGTCTTTGTTATACGCAAGGTCAGGCCAGTCTTTACGGGGGACACTTCTTGAACTCATGTCAGCTAACAGGCTGCTAACACACCGCACGCAGAGACTAGCATTAAGAAGTGTTAAACCAACTAGTCAGACGTACATATTATTATGCCATCTCAGACAAGACACACAGGGTATGTGTGTGTGTGTGTGTGTGTGTGTTAATTTGGCGGTCCCTAGGCAAACTTAAATTAGGATATTCTAGACAAAGATAATTTGGAGAGGGGGGGACTTATTTAAAGGTTATATATTGGACATATCTAAGAAAACTACTACAAGTCAGCTGGTAATTTTAATTATAAAAAAACCCACTGTGGCGCGCGGTTCAAAAAGTTCGCTCACCCCTGCACCAGACACATAAACAGATGAGTAATTTGAATGAAGGCGAACGGCCAGATGGGTAAACAAACAGCGACGAGAAACCGTTCGGACACGCCCACTCACTGAGTTCAGCCTGTGCACACACACACACACACACACACACACACACACACCTTCCATCAGGGCGCACGTCCCGTTAACAAACAAATTATGAATGTCGACTTCAATGCATCTCAACAAAAAAAAAACATAACTTTAAACAGCATTTTGACGTTCAACTTAATTAGCCAACAAAAAAAAAAACTCTCAGCCATTGGCAAACATAATTAGCTGGAGACTTAAACACACGCGCGTAATGGAATTCAAGAAAAAACAACAAGGTACCGACTTTCTGACACTTTCATTCCAGAGTTTATGTGAGATGAACAACATTAATGATTACTAAACTAACGTACCTGGTTCCCATTCGTCGACCGGAGTCACGTGCTCAGTTTGTACAGAGGTACTCACACGAAAACTCCGTGTCCCCACCACAAAAATGAACATGTTAGCATCTCTTCGAATTCATCGTGCAATATTTTTTATCTGCTCAGGTTTCGAACTTTTAAAAACAAAAAAAAATCTTTCCTCCTCTCCACGGGCGTGTAGTCCACCCCCCCCCCCAGGACACAGGGCGTCCATTCAATGTCTTGAAGGTCATGTTTTTTTTTGGCACCGATGAAATTCAGGCAAAGTCTGGGTGGAAATATCGCATGCACACATATAGATACACCATGGCCGTGACTTGGCAATCCCTTCCATTTGTTTCTCCCAATTTGACCGGAATTTCAAGACCGCTGGGCCAAGACCCAGACTACGTGCCACGGCAGACAAATGACCGGGTCACACGAAAGAAGAACAGACTTGGCGGGGGCGCTTACATCACAGGACGGTAAGGGGGGGGGGAGGATTGGGGGTGGGGGGTGGTGATAATCAGAATGGATCGTCACTCATCCGTCTTAGGTTGGAGACTACACGAGAATAAAACACCGGGAAAACAGCGCGGGATGTTGCAAGATTGAAACGCCGATTGTTTGTTTGCGAAGAGCAGACGACACACTAGATTGGGTGGGGGCGACACGCAACCCGCGGGCTAAGTACGACCCAATTAGCTATTTAATCAGGCCCAAGCAGGGGCGGATCTAGAAAACTTTTATCCCTCGGGGGGGGGGGGGAAATGTTTTTATTTTTGAAAATTGGTCTTAGAACAAACAATATTTCGATAATTTAATGATGTCTTACCTAAACCCCCAAATCCGCCACTGGGCCCAAGCATATACTTTTCAGTAAACTTCATTCACACAAAGACTAGGCTCGTCTGCTCTTGGCCCGATCCCTTCTGTCCAATTTAAGAACCCGTTGTGTCCCACGATCCAAAAGAATCGCCCAGCACCACTGAGACACTCAAACTCACTTTGAAAATGTTCGCTGACTGTGCATGCCGAACATTTGCATATTCATGTCGGAAATATTTCGTTTATAATAATCCCAATGTAATGTAAAGAGTATATATATATAAACTATACAATCACAATGTATATGGACGGGTGTATATATACTTAACTCCAGCAATACAGGATGATGTAACTCGTTAGAATTTACAGTTGCAGTTATCTGCCCTTGCTCCACCCAAGAAACAATAAGTCGTTTTTTTAAAGAAAGAAAGAAAGAAAAAAAAAACTCATTTCGATTTGTCAAGTTTGTCGAGCAGCTCTACATTAGTTTCACAATGCCACCCCCCCCCACACACCTATTTTATTTTCAATTTTATTACAGTAGTCACCAGTAGTGGAATGTTGAATGTTCCTGAAACGTGCGAAATAAAAAAGCGTCTTGTGGACATAGGTTGGGGAAGGGGGGGGGACATTAAAAACAGCGACAGGAAACTATGAAACCGACCCATGTCACGTGATACATGTTCTCATTGTTTACATTCAAGTTACAATTCATCACGCGAGATTTCATTGGCGGCGACTTGTCCATCTCTTGAACATAGAACGTACCTTTAAAACAACTTCTCCCACCATCGGGTTGTTTGTTCATCAAGGAAAGAGCCAGACAACTTAGCACCCCTCTCCCACCCCCGAGCCAGTGTGCCTAACCCTACACTCTACACCCCAATCATGTGTTCTTGAACCAAACAGAAAGGGAAATGTGAAAGGAGGGGGGGGGGTGAGACATGTAAATAATAAATACTGGCGTGCTACGTCAGTGGTCAATGAATAACTACGTCAGTGGTCAGTCAATTACTACGTCAGTGGTCAATGAATTACTACGTCAGTGGTCGATGAATAACTACGTTAGTGGTCAATGAATAACTACGTCAGTGGTCAATGAATAACTACGTCAGTGGTCAGTGAATAACTACGTCAGTGGTCAATGAATAACTACGTCAGTGGTCAGTGAATAACTACGCCAGTGGTAATCATTACCCCACTTCCCACATACTCCCTTTTAGATGTTGATTTTGTTAGTTTCACTATGTTAGTCACATCCCACTAGTGCACTGTCTAGACATTACATTAGTAAAGGTGTGTCCGGTGGAGATCTGAAGCATGCATGTACTTGTAACAAAAACCTTTTTTCTTTGGAGAAAGTGTTCCTACAGCGGGAAGAAGGGGAAAGGGGGGGGGGAGGAAGGATCGCGATTATTTCTTTGATTATTGTATGTCCATGGACAGGTCGCTTACATCAACGTCAAGATAAGTAACAAGGTCAAGACAAGACTCACACTATCACAAGATGAGACAAAACACAACGGGTGGGGTGGGAGGGGGGGCAGTTTTCCCTCAATGATAAAACAAAAGCACAAACGATTGTAAGGCCAAACAAGCAGCTGATATGTAAGGTTATATATATATATATATATATATATATATATATATATATATATAATAGCGGTGTGGGTTCTGCGTTAAATCGAAAGTAAAGAATTAATACAACAGTATTCCAGTTTAAAATAAATCATGAAAAAATCGGATCTGCCCAAAACCAAAAAATAACCTAGCCTAACGATAAAGCCTAAGGGGATATAACTCTATGCAATGGTTATGCAGGGTACAGCAAGTATATATAAATATATATATATATATATATATATATAACTAGAGACTAACTAGAGACTAACAGACAAAACAAACGCCACGCAATTCGCTGAACTTGTGGCCCTTGATCTGTAACCAGTGGGTTCAAATCAAAGTGACGACTTCAAAACTCTGTTATTGCAGAGACGCATGAACACAATTTACTGCCTGACTAACGGACCGATATATCTAGAATAGTACTTACTTACTCAATATGTATAATCTCAAATAACTCTAACAGTTACAATTCAATACATAAAATTAAAAAAAATCTACTACCTGAAAACGAAACAATCTTGTGAAATATAAACAAAAAAATTGTATCCGGAAAAGATGCACGGGAAAAAAGAAACCCAAAAACAAATGCTGACTCTAAAGTCAGTAACGGAATGTACATAAACATGCTATGTGGGCACTCTGCTTTCCACCCCCACCCCTCCCCTCATTCTCTTGAAGCGCACCAAACGAGATAACGAAACAATTTACCACACCAGTATTCCGCAGCGAGGGACCCCCCCCCCCGGGTCACCGTATCGCACCCTCCCCCCCCCCCACCTCAGCGTTCCAATTGTCTGGTTGTGATAAACCGGTGTCTGTTGTGTGTCACAACCCAGGACTGTTAGAAATTCGCCTTAAATAAACCACGCGCAGACAGAGAAACAGAGAGGGGAGGCATATACCCCAGCGCCCAGCACGTAAAGCCAATCTAGATGGAAGTCCCAGACAACAAATAGTACCAATAAAACGGAACCCATAACATCTGACTCAATCATATGTGTCGTCCCCCCCCCCCCCCGTATATGTGTTACGGCCAAAGTTTTGCCAGCCGGTCAATGTCAGACCGCGGCCAGCCACACGGGGTGGGTGCTACGGGGCTTAGATGTAAACAGTGTCGCATGAAAGAGATAATACCAACTACATGTACAAACTTTTTGAGTGCGGGGAAAACATTTAAAAAGTTCCCTTAAACCCTCATCGGGGTAGGTCAAAGTATAGAATTCATCTGTTTCAGTGTGTGAAGTCCCTGTAAGGATGAGATGAAATCTCTTAGATCCTACAAACCACTAATGGGACGGTTTTTATGGTGCCCTTCTTTCATCCCATCCATAACCCATAGTGCAAAGGCCATGGAGGCACCATGGAAGACATAGCGGGGACTTATGCCTGAGATATAAATTGGTCCTCACCGGAGATCGAACCAGGTACCTTCAGGTCGACATGCGAGGGCTTTACCGCACGACCATCCGTCCACAGTAACCTCGGCATCTAAAGGGATTGTGTCGTTAGCACAACGCCCAGCCGCCTTTACTCCCCCAACTTAATGTCAGGCGCCCATTTAAAGTTTGGTGGACTTTTGGACTTTCACCGTGACCTGAAAAAATACCAAGGTTCGAACCCGGGACACCTCCGGTTAGACAGTCGAGCGCTCTACACCGCACGACCACCTGTCCCCTTTATCATAGTTTACAATGTGAACTTGGCCACGATACAAGAGACGACGAGTCAACTGTTTTATCACAGTTTAAGGTGTGCGATATTGGCCAGAAACAAGAGACCACAACTGCGGCCGTCCAAAGCAGCAGGGTGGGTCTGGTTTAACGGGACCTGGACCACACGCAAACGTGGACTACACGCAAACACTGGCCAGGAGCTGACGGACTGCCGCCCCACACTGGAGATCCTGGTCACGGGGCTGTGATGGGAGGACGTGGGAGGGGGGTGAGATCACTGACGTCGTGTGTTGCAATTAACCGAGACCGAGGATGACCCTGAGGGGGTGACGGTGTTTGGTATGGGGGAGTGGGTGTGGGGTGGGGAAACAGAGTCCGTACGTACATCGTCAAAGTAAACAAAGAGTGGATTAAAAAAAATAAGTCACCAGTGGGGGGGGGGGGGGAGAGGAAGTGGATGTGCGTGACCACGCCCATCTTTTCAGCCGTGACTGACCTACACACAGACTGACGTTAAACTAACCAACCAAAATAGTTTGCAACACTGTCTTCACTGTGATTACGGACTACAAGGGAGATCTCGATCCTGTTGTTTTGGTTGTTTTTAAAAAAATAGAATTGACTCGCGTTTAGAGCCACAACCGCAAGTGAAGCCCCACGACGACTAAACAGACGAGAACAGATAAAGCAAACCTGGCAATGAACTCTCTCGCTGCTCGTGAGCTGTGTGCAGTACATCAGTGGTCCCCCCAAACCATCCGGTCCGCCCAAGAAACATTAAATGATTTCGTTTTTTTTAGAAAAAAATGCTCTATTGTCCCCGTTTTGTCTGTCTGTCTGTCCGCCATCACCTTAGATCTCAACAACCATAAGTCCTAGACCCATGACGTATATATCATTTTGTAGGTCTTGGCCTGCCAAGAAATGACTTTTTTCCATTTCGCGATCTGACCTCTCAGGGCCGTAAAAGGGGCCTTATAAAGTACCGTTTTTTACTATATAAGCTATATTAATAATGGACCGCCCTATATCTCAGCAACCATAAGTCCTAGACCCATGATGTACATACCATTGTGTAGGTCTTGGCCTGCCAAGTGTACATCAAAAGTCCATTTCGCGATCTGATTTCTGAGGGCCGTAAAAGGGGGGCTTATAAAGTACCGTTTTTTACTATATAAGCTATATTAACAATGGAGCGCCCTATATCTAAGCAACCATAAGTCCTAGACCCATGATGTATATATCATTGTGTAGGTCTTGGCCTGCCAAGTGTACATCAAAAGTCCATTTTGCGATTTGACCTCTCAGGGCCAAAATATAAGAGTTTTTTATGTACCGTTTTGCTTATATTTTAAATATAAATAATAAAAGCTAATCAAAGGGGCGTAATCATTATTTATTTTTGTAACAGTTATTCAACATGACTTAATTCCCGTACTATATAATAAACAACAATTGACGGAGTTTTCGGACGATTAAATGACTACAATTTAGAATGTTTCAATTATGAGTCCTATTTCAGTCACATATAGGTCACGTGACTTATCTCGATGCACCGTCCTGATGCTAGCGCCTAGCGCCAGATGAGAAGGGGGAGGGGAACGACTGTTGTTTCACCCCCACCCACATCTCTTATTTACACACCTGTCCAGGTGACGAATGGTGCGGACGATTAAATGACTACAATTTAGAATGTTTCAATTATGAGTCCTATTTCAGTGACCACAAACCACTTGTAGTTAGATTTAAGAGAAAATAATTTTGTTTTCAATTATAAAGAAACGTCTTTTTAATAACTTTTTTCAGATATATGCATTACACAATTGAATTTGTAAACATTTCCAAAATTTACAAATATTTACTGAAAGTAGCATACGTACTGATACATAATACGAAAATGCGCTAACACGTCCTGTGTCCAGAATGGAACAGGCTTAATTGCTTGTTTTACTCATTGTGGTGTATTTCTCTCGGTGCGACTTTCCATGGACGAGAGGTTAGCCGGGAGCTGCAGAGGCGTACCTAGGGTAGGGGGAAGGGAGGTCGAATTTCCAGCTTGAGGAGGGCCCCCAATTTTTTTTACATTAAATTTTAAGTACATTAATCTCATGTCGTGGTGTCGAATGTCAAAAAGCAGGGGCCCCCCAAAGAGGCCAAGCCCCCCCGGGACCCCAACTCCCTATGTTCGGCACTGGGGAGCTGAGCGACTGTGAGTGACAGTGACATTGTAAATCAAAACAATCTAAAATATAAATAATCAACGTCCTCCCACCCCCACCCAAAGCGTGACGCGGTGAAATCATTACATGTCGACCGGTCCGCGGCTAGAAAAAGGTTGGGGACCACTGCAGCACATTATGGTCTTATCTCAACTAAAAATAAAAATAATGAGTCAGCGCGCTGGAGTGTATATTCGGGGAGACTTAATTACATGACAAGGTTGGTGACGTAAGTCACATCTACATAGCGGCGCGGTTGCAGTTTTCCGGGTCATCAATGAGTCGCGATGACGACAAAACAAACAGAAAAAATATCCCCCCCCCGCCCCTCTCCCCCGGGTTTTAACAGAGACAAGTCGGGCCGTCCCCCGTGTTGGCTCAAAGTGTCAAGGAGTCGATCACCACAAAGCGGCATTGATGGGGAGGGGGAAACTGCCACGCCTATGTCAACCAACAATATCACGTGGTAACCAGATTTTTAAGGAAAAAAAAAGGCGTTACCTTACGGGGAAAAAAAAAAAACGGGGAAATATGATGAGAGGGGGGTGGTGGTGGTAGGAGGTCCCCCAAATGTATTTCACTCAACGGAATTATCGTCAAAGGGCCGGGTGGCCGCGAGATGCAAATGTTGCAGGACCTCGGTTCGGATACCGTGGGAGTCTCCATGACCTTTTGCACGAGGACACGCCCCGATAGCGTCACGGCAGTGAGGACTAGAAAGTGTGTATCTGCAACAAGTGGACGATTCACCCTAACCGTTACATTGTTTGATCTGGAGATCAGAGCTGTTCATACGTTTTTATTAAGTTGGGGTTGGGGGGAACTGGAAAAATTCCGCTTGCAAATAGTGAGCCCTTTATAGACTGAAAATCGGGCCCTCCCCCTGACAAGTGTTGAAACAGCCCTTCCTCGCAACTGGCAAAACAAATTCACAACGATTAGCGGGAGGGGGGGGGGCTTCAACAGAGGGGTGCCCTAGGCAGCCCCTTTTATTTGCACATTCATTAGAACGGCCCTGGTGGAGGTTTGAGTCTGTTCTGGTTCAACATCTTCGCAAACAACACGCGGGACGGTAATTACGTTCCTATTACCCAGTTGTTGTTGTCGTTGTTGTTGTTGGTTCTGCGGCTTGCAGTGATCAGTGCCAACTCCCACCAGTGGTGGTCAGAGACCGCACAACGCCTCGCTGACGACGGGACACCATATGCTGCAAACAGAGGTCCAGTACCATCTTAAAGGCATTACGTGTGCCCCCCTTCTCTCCCCCATGTAAAGTAAATAGTTCTCTTAGCCCTCAAAGGCCATGGGAGCAGATGTGAAGTGTAGAATTCGTCTGGTTCTGTAACCTCGGCATTTTACTTCCCCAACCAATACGAAAAAAAAACACTAAAATATAAACAGCCAATCATCACGGGCTACTATAGTAATGGGGCCTCCTATAAACAGCCAGTCATCACGGGGCTACTATAGTAATGGGGCCTCCAGTAAACAGCCAGTCATCACGGGGCTACTATAGTCATGGGACCTTCTATAAACAGCCAATCATCACGGGCTACTATAGTCTTGGGACCTCCTATAAACAGCCAATCATCACGGGGCTACTATAGTCATGGGGCCTCCTATAAACAGCCAATCATCACGGGGCTACCATAGTCATGGGACCTCCTATAAACAGCCAATAATCACGGGGCTACTATAGTCATGGGGCCTCCTATAAACAGCCAATCATCACGGGGCTACTATAGTAATGGGACCTCCTATAAACAGCCAATCATCACGGGGCTACTATAGTCGTGGGACCTCCTATAAACAGCCAATCATCACGGGGCTACTATAGTCGTGGGACCTCCTATAAACAGCCAATCATCACGGGGCTACTATAGTCGTAGGACCTCCTATAAACAGCCAATCATCACGGGGCTACTATAGTCATGGGGTATCCCTGGGTTGGCCAATGTATTTAGAACCGCTGTAGCTATTGTTCAAGTATACAAAGGCGATGTTCAGTGAACTGTTCCTAGGTGTGACTAAAGATGTACACTCACATCAATATACGTAAAATGATACACAAACCAACATGCAACGCGTTTCTGGCCACAGTGTGTATAACACTAGACCACTCGTTACGGTCAAATTAATGATGGCGACATACACTGCATTGCCCAGTTTCACCGAGTTCACCGAATTAGAAAACAGTTCCTCACTATAATACACACTAGTTCTTCTATTTATCACACTTGTTCCCCAATACTATCTAACGTACAGTTCCTCACTTTAACACACTAGTTCGGTCAATACGACACACTAGTTCCACATTAATGTCCAAATGCAGTACGCAACCAAGCAGAATCAAAATAACTGATGTCTTCTTTTATTTTCGTTAATACAGCCACACGCAGAACAGCAACACGGAACATAGGCTGGTGTAGTCATCCTTCAGCGGGATTTGAAGGTGGTGGTGGTGGTGTTGGGGGGAACAACGTGTCCATCTTAATATCAAATCTAATGACTGCGCGCATCACACACTAACTCTCTCTAGAATAAACACACAGAAGTTTCTACGATCTTGTATCATTCGGACTGTCATCAGAGATCACAGACGGCGGAGGCGGACGGTTCAACGTGCGCGCATCAATAACTGCCCCCCCCCTCCAACCGCCCGCCAGACACAAATCACGGGGAACAACACAATTAAACACCAGGAAACACACATTCCACCGGAAGCCGCAGATACAAAAACAAAACAAAAAATGCTGGCCCGCAGAGGTTCTCAAGTTACACGCGTTCGAGGTTGTTCTACATTTTTGTAACGCACACCAGAGCCCGTTCTTATGGAGAGGCAAAGTAGTCAACAGTGTAGGACTAGACCCCTTCCCGCTCCAAATATGATGCTAACAGGACGCCGAGAGCCACATACCAGCCCCCCCCCCCGTTACCGCAAGTTTAGGTAAGACATCATTAAATTATCGATTTTTTTTGTTCTAAGACATCATAGAACCATCATTTCAGTTTTGCCCCCCCCCCGGTCAAAGTTGTCTAGATCCGCCCCTGACCACATCTAAAAGTCTCCGCCTAGGGCAACAAAGACTAAGAAAAAAAAACAGCCCCGCCTACCCCTCTCAATTATTCTGCATTGACAATTTCTTGTAACTAGTCATCAATATAGGTCTACCATCAATATACACCTACCATCAATATACATCTACCATCAATATGCATCTACCATCAATATGCATCCACCATCAATATGCATCTACCATCGCATAGAACAAGAAGTCAACAACCAACAACAACTGAAGAAATAAATCGACTTCCTAACAAGTGACGACTGTCGTGCTATCAATGTGAGAACCACCGCAAGCACATCCATCAAGTCTGTGCAGCACAATGACAGAATGGTGGCCCGCACCTGACGTAAGATGACAGGACAGAAAGGTGGCTCCGTATGATAGACACGCAACTGACGACATAATAATATGACAAGATAAACCTGTTTCTAAAAATAGCACAATGTATTACAACCTGTTAGCTACATCAACATGGCCAAATGACAACAACAATAGCATCCCGCCAGCCTGTCAAGTTTATTGCCGGGGTTGGGGGGGGGGTTCATCTAATTGGCTCCCGTCGATCAAGAAACCGGTGCTGGGTCAGATTTTGTGTCCTTCTTTCTACATCTCAATGTCTACATTTATGACAAAGGGTGGGCGCGGTTCTTAGAGCCATGCGCCTCATTCGCCCGCCTTAATGCGCCCAAATCATCCGCCTCACGCTGACAAAAAAAAAAAGTTGTTTAAATATTCTTTTCTTTCTCTGACTCGCCAACTTGTGTGTTTACTTGTGTATGTGTGTCACAATCTCGCCTTTGTAGGGCGGTTGTGATGGTCGTTGTCTTGTGGGTAATCTAGTTCTGAACTGAATACGTGAGGTCAATAATTTATATTTGCGTACAGCCACGTGACGAATAAATACAGAACGACTCAAGTCGGGTGCGATTAACAACACTTAGACTTTATTCAAAGCAGATACATATAAACATATAGTTCTAAAAAGAACTCTTAGCTGGGCCGCTAAGTTACAATATGCAAACCATAAGTATAAAAAGAAGTTACAATCGGGAGTCTAAAACAGACTCGTATAAGATGGACCCCGCAAAAGGGGGGAATGCGTCCAGTCCAGTCCCCGCAAGGGGCTGTACTGCTTCCCGATTACTAAAACTCATCTCCTTTTATATCATTGGGCACTCAATCGGAATCCACGTCCAACATACATCAACGTCGTGTCAGGTCCAGGTGCGCTGATGAACGGTGCCGTATGATAAGGCACGGCCGCTCAGTTATTATCTAGCCTGGTCCGAGGAATTAATCTCATGGGAGGGGGAAGGTGAAAGATGGATGGCTCCGCCGAAGACGGGTCGTCACGAGCCATTGGTTTTGGTCAAAATACGGGCGCGCCATATCAGACCGGGGATAGAGGGGGGGTAGAGATAAAAAGGGGGTGGGGGGGGGTTGATATAACACGGGAAGAAAAGGGGGTGGGGGTTGAACGGGAAGATGTTTGTAACGATGTGAAGCAGCGGCTCTCTGTCCAGTATTTTTTAACTAGATCCGAACAAAAAAAAATGGAAAGCGGGGAGAGGGGGTGGGGCAATACAGGCGCGGCTCTCATCTACCTCAAGCTACTTGATTACGTCACCACCAAGCTTCCTAACCCCCCCCCCCACACTTATTTTCAACTTAAACTAAAGAGCCCCACAGAGCCATCCAATCTACAAGCACCAAAATAGATAAACCGTAAATGGACAAATGCTAATGTTTTAACAGTATTACTGACCTTACTCGGTGATGTCAGCCCAATCGTGTCAATACGCAGGGCACCCATCTCCACCAACTGGGGGACCCCCCCCCCCGATCACATTCATCCACCTACTGCAGAATACTGAACCTTAGGGCATGGGTCCTTGACATCGGTTAGGGCAAACCCTCCCCCCCCCTTTCAAGCAGCAGCCTCAAATCATGTACCACTAACGAAGTAGTTACCTCATCACTCTATCATACTACTAAACCAAATCAACCATTTTTTTTTCTTCGCAGTGTATGAATTTTAATATCGCCAGCTAAAAAAAAAATCTCCGACTGCCCCCCCCCCCAACCCCCTACACCGCAAACAACCAACAACAACGTGAAATGGTGGTCGACGAAAAAATTGGTCTTAACTTTTCTCACAGCACAACATAATTTGCATGATCCAAAGATTGTGTACTCCTTCGTCCATTATTGGCACAACACAAACACAACAAATCACTGTTACAACCTCAAGTCTTTTTTCTTTTTTCCTTTGTTGCATGATGTCAACACATACAAAACACCTTCTCGCCAAATGGACCAAATATTTTCACACGTGTGTCAATATTGGCGGCCCCTCCCCCCCCCCTTCCCTCACCCCCACCAGTAAATTAACTTAATCCACTTATCAACGCAATGTGTTCAGCCCACAGTTGGTGCCGAGATAAAAATAAAACTGGTTAAAAAAAAACTAAAACCAACAACCAAGACCAATAAATTTTAGTGAAATGTCGTAAACTGTTAAAAAACAACAAATTTTAGTGAAATGTCGTAAACTGTTAAAAAACAACAAATTTTAGTGAAATGTCGTAAACTGTTAAAAAACAACAAATTTTAGTGAAATGTCGTAAACTGTTAAAAAACAACAAATTTTAGTGAAATGTCGTAAACTGTTAAAAAACAACAAATTTTAGTGAAATGTCGTAAACTGTTAAAAACCAACAAATTTTAGTGAAATGTCGTAAACTGTTAAAAAACAACAAATTTTAGTGAAATGTCGTAAACTGTTAAAAAACAACAAATTTTAGTGAAATGTCGTAAACTGTTAAAAACCAACAAATTTTAGTGAAATGTCGTAAACTGTTAAAAAAACAAATTTAAGTGAAATGTTGTAGACTGTTAAAAACCAACAAATTTTAGTGAAATGTCGTAGACTCTCTGCTATAAAAAAAAATAAACCAAGTACATATCCACAGTGCATATTCCATATATCGGCCAAGAGATGATAACCCCAACACATTTGTATCCAGACCTGAACAAAACAAACACTCTCATCTATTGACATCGTACATCGCCCCCAGTGAAAGTCATAAATCACAGCTGGAATTCAGTATTTGGTTCCTGTGTCTAAGACTGCCGGCAGGCCCAACAATTATTAAAATATTTTTAAAAAAAATAGGAAGCTTGTTTTCAAGCACACTTTGTACTTTATCATAGCAACAATTGATTCAGCCAATCAAAATTTGAATTCAGATCAAATAAAAAGCACATGCTCCAAACGAAACATATATTAATTACGAGGCAGACGATAAAAATGATACCTACAATGATTATATGATAATAGTTACAATTCAATGATACAATTCAATGACAACTCCAAAGATACAATTCAATGACAACTCCAATTATACAATGATTGATATAACTACTACCATTCAATGATAACTCCAAAGATACCATTCAATGCTTAATAATTACTACCACTCAATGATAACTCCAATGATACAATGATTAATAAACTACAACCATTCAATGATAACTCCAAAGATACCATTCAATGCTTAATAAATACTACCACTCAATGATAAATACAATGTTATAAGCATATTTCTTAAAATTTGAGATCCCAAATGAGTCAGCCACCAAATCCACAAATATCCTTAAGGACCCTATGAGGCACCGCAATTTGTGAACCTCAGCCTTAAGGTTGGGATAGATGGCTCATAAAGAACTTCTATTAAAAATCCAACCCTCCACTTATTATGTTCTCATTGATACACACAATCCCAACTAGTTTTATTACTTTTTTTTTCCCAACAGTTTATTGTTCCAATCTTTAGTATACACACTGGCAATCAAGAAGTTATGTACTTCAAGTCAATAAGTCATATCTTTGAAAGCTTCTTAAATAAATAGAATCCCTGGAAAAGGCTGACACATTTGAACTCCATGTTGACAGAACAACAAATTGTATCCAGGCAAACACACACACACACACAATAAAACAGCATAACTAAAATGACCACAGAGAAACAAATGAATGTAATAATGAGGCCATCTTTAAATAGGGAATACAATGTTGATAAAACATGCTCAAACTTCTGACATGGAATCCCAACAATTCATTGCACACCTAAACAAACCTGTCAGAGGAATAGCCCAGATATGTATATACAAGGAAAGAAAAAAAAAATTCAAAAACTAAACTCAGCAAGAAATGCACTCTATTCATGCCCACACACTAAGTCAGGGGTGGGCAATTTATTTTTAGCCTGGGGTCACATCTGGATGGAGTTTGGCATAAACTAATAAAAATTAAAGGTGAATGGTGGTAATGCAGAATAATATATATATATATATATATATATATATATATATATATATATATATATATATATATATATATTTTTACTGATTACAGATTTCTAGCTGAACAGCCAAACTGAGAAGAAAAAACAGCCTAGCTCTACCATAATTAATGGTGAGCTCTTGTGACTTATGAAAAAAAACTAAAAAAAATGAGTAAAAAAAAAATTTTAAAAAATTATATTTTACATGTATGGTCAATTATATAAACATCCTAAGTTTCTATATAAATAATAGCAATTTGGGCTCTGCGTTAAATCGAAAGTAAACAATTAATACAATAGTATTCCAGTTTAAAATACAATCATGAAAAAATCGGATCTGCCCAAAAACAAAAATTACCTAGCCTTCTGATCAAGCCTAAGAGGATATAACTCAACGCAAAGGTTTTTGCAGGGTACAGCTAGTATTGCTATAATGTCTTACGACCTTAGCCCACAAACTAATAACTTTTGCGGGGACTTTGAAGCAAACAAAAAAAAAAATCATTTGATTCAAACAATTTGCAAAAACATTGTGCGCTGAGGGTTAAGATTAGCAAAAGCATCTGTATTGTATGGATATAAATAAATAACATTTTACTTTGCTCTTCCATGCTATGCTCCGCTATAGATCCATGCTATGCTCCGCTATAGATCCAGGATCAATACATTCTGCATCAAGTTACATGGATTCTAAAACTAAACCGGCCAACTACCAAGCTGGACTGAATGAATTTTTATGAATGGAAAAAATGATTTCTAAAAAAAATACGTGCTCCTTTACATACTATTTTTGGACACAAAGATCTAACAAAACGCATCAGAAAAAAGGAAAATAAGAGACATTAGAGAAGACAGTTTGAGAATCACTCCTCTTGCACAGTCAGGATGTATACAAATCAATAAAACATTACTAAGAATGGAAGAAAAAAAAAAGAGCATGAAGCAAATAACGGCTCAACAGGAGCCTGTTAAATGACTGTTCAACAGGTGCACTGCCTGTTATAAGCTCTAAGAAACTTTGTGTAAATTTCCAATCAAACTAATTGGAAAACGTGAGCCCTGGCTAGTCAAAGATACAAGGTTGACTTTAACATCAACAACAGTGTAATGTTTATGTCCAAAATTAAACCGGGTGTAACAAGTTATGAACAGGCAAAGTGATAAATGATCTAATCAGGTCAGTTTCAAATGAATTAAAAAAAAATAACATAATGAGCGGAAAAACTTCATGATTGTACACAACCACAATAATAATAAATAAATTACCTGTTCAAAGAAACATGTACCGAGGAAGGAAATATTAAACAATACTTGTAGGGCTTGGTCACAATAGCTGCTAAGTCCAAAATTATCATATAAGTTTAAATGTTGTGGTTTTGGTACCATGATATCATTTTAAGACATGGTTTAATAAGTTGTATTATTAACTAGTAAAACAGAACAAGGAAAACAGAAAATTCACTATTCTATTATTATTAACATGAAATTGGCCGCTCTTGAAATCAAGCCCTCCCATTCCCAATAAAAAATTCAATATTAATAATTAACCCTCTTTTTAATTTAAACATTTTAGTATACCAAACAAAAAAAATTGAGTTCTTAT
>JAGDYQ010000052.1:5423692-5570003 GCA_021962125.1 Bulinus truncatus
TAAATTTCACAACTGAACTGTTGTCTGTATTAATCAAAATACACGGTTTTATGTTTAATTTAGTGGAGAGAAATTAGTTCCTTTATTATTTATAATATGTTTTTTAAATGAATATGAACAGAAAAAAGCTAGCGACGTTAGCTTTATTTTATCTTAAATGGTATTATTTTATAGTAATCATAGGGTTAGGGAAACAGAAAAAGCTTAATTTATGTAAGACATTTTTGAAGCAAACCTTTTTTCACATAATTTTCACTGTAACCATATGTAATAAAAATATGTTTTACTAGGTCAGTGTGAACTTGTTCTGGATATATAAGTGCAACTTGCTGATGCTCTTGTGTAGTGACTGAAAATTAGTTTTTATTTATACTAGTTATACTTTACATATATTTATATGAATATATACTTTATATATACATGGAAATGGTGAAATCAAATGCATCATCATGTTTTTTATTAGGTACATTTAATGGCTGTCCATTTTTTACCCTTATTATCTTAGAGGCAGACAATATTGGTTAATAATCAGAGCATCCATCAACTCTTTCCGAATGTAGATTAATTTTTTTGTCAGATTGGGTATAGGCCAGAATATGTGTAGGGCTCTGCTGAGTTCTTCAGCTCCAGACGTTGGTTGGCTCTCAAGAACTTTTAGCTAACCTGAATAGTCCTAACAAACAATATGATTCTGTGAAATGTAATTAATACAGAATAGTTGAAAACCTTGCTGGGTACTTGAAATAAAATAATAACAGGATGTCATTTATGTTATTTTTTGTTTAAGTTGTAAAATAAGTTCTGTTCGTTGTTATTTACGTTTAAAGTTTAGTGTAGTTTATTTCTTCCATATTTAGACAGGTTTATACAAAAAATTAAGCTTTACCATTTTACACTATTCAACAGTATCTTTCATACAGTATTGAATTTGAATTCTTAGTTTTGGGATGAAAAATGGGGTCAGATTGGTAAATGACATGACTGGAAATTCAATCATTTTCTATTAACTCATGGGTACAATATGAAAAAGAGATAAAGTTATTTTAGTAATAAAATGTGCATATTTGATAGATTTCAAAATCAAATATTCATTTACTTGCAGGATAGTGAAGGTTGTTTTTTTTAAAGATTTAATTGACGTAACTCTTATAAAAAAATCAGACATATAACTTTTTTTTCATTTATTTTATTAAAGTGAGTATGAATATAGTTAAGTGTACATATAGTTAAGTATTTAATACATCAATGGCTGAAAGTTCTAAATAAGAGTGGGTTATGTTGAAGACATGGAAAAAAAAACTTTTATATGGTACAGAAATATACAGGTATCTGTATAACAATTAGATATATATTTTGAAAAAATATTTACATTATCTTGGAAACTTCCAAATTTAAAATTAGAAATTTTTACATTCTTAATACAATATATTATGACTAATTGTTGAATATAATATAGATCTAGTTCTATTTTAGAACTGTACAGATCTGTCTATGGTATGACATCAGTGATAATCTAAAACCATATTCTTCAAATCTATGAACAAATGAAATGCATGAAGGCAAAATAAAAATTATGCACCTACAACTGCAACATTTTGCAGTCTTACAATAAATATTTTACAATAGACAAAGGCCCTTAACTAGATACAATATCACAGATAATGCATAAGAGAACAAAATGTCACATCATACAATGAAAGGATATTTTCAAGAATACATATTTTAGCTAGTAATTACAAGTATTGTTGATAGTTTGAAAAAAAAAATTGCAGCTCACACAACACCTCACACAACATGAGAATGTCTTGTACCTTAGTTTAAATTGTCAAATAATTTTAACAAGTAATACCATGGTATCCATAATTTTGTATTTGGTTTCACTGTGCAAAACCACCAGCAGTTACATGTTTTTCTGCTAATAAAAAAACTTCATTCAGATCAGCTGCCTGCACATGGGGAACATGGAATGATTAAACATCAAAATGATTCCAAACAAAGTAATTACAAAGAATTTTACTATAATAATATCAATGCACAATTTTTATTATTAGCACCAAAGTTAATGACTGATAAATTTCACATGGAAGTCAACATTATGTAACAATCTAAAAGTTTTCACAAGTTTTCTTTTTTTGAAAGCTGACAGCTTACACAGGAGGGGCACCGTCTGTGTATCTTAGCGTTGGGGTAAAGGAGTTGTGCAAGTTGTTGCTGTGCAAGCAGCTGAATTCATCTTCACAGTATGGAATGAGACAAGCAAACCAAAGAAAAAATAAAAGCAGCAGTATGAAAGGTATTGCAGCACGGAGGACCCGCATCAGCAAAAATGGACGGACTTTAGTGTAAGACAATTCTTCAGTAGACGATTCAAGTTCTGTACTCAAACTGAGGATAAATAAATGAAAGACAATTCTGAAATAATCACGCTGTTATTAAAAATAATAATGCTTTTAAAACAAAATAGTAAAATTACATTGTTTTTATCCTCTTCTTCCTCTTTCTTTGGCTTACATTGTTTTTATGCCCATAACAAATAGGCTATGTTATAATAATTTTTTTATTGTAACAATTGATGGTAAGCTATTAATAAGCAATTACTTTATAAATATGACATTACTTAAGATAAAGTAAAGATTAAATACAGTCAGACACCTGAATGAGTAAGAAGCATTTCTTTTAATTATTTAAAAAAAAAAAAAACAATGCTGGAGCTTACAGATTAAAAAATGACAAATATATTTTTTTTTAAATTGATTCCTTGTTATTTTATTTCTCTCCCTAATGTTCAAGTAAAAATTTCCCAGTTTAAAAAAAAACAACTTATGTTCCAAAAGTCAAGTGAGGTCAAACTGTAGAAAGTGCTTGTCATATTTAAAAAAAATCCACAAACAACACAATAATTATGAACTGTTAATTATCAATAGAAAAGAAAAGGATTCAACTACAGCAATCTTAGATCAAAACATTTTATTTTTTTATTTAATTGCAAGATTCAAGAATAATTGTTATTTCTTTTCTTCCTTTTAAAAAAGAGCATTAATTAAATGTTCGAGTTATACTGGTAATAACAAAATTTAGATATTTTTAATTTAGGTGAATCACTTCAAATTATAATGTTAAAGTTATGTTTAGCTCTTCAATGTGACTGATATTTAGTAACCGCAACTCATAAATGCATTAAATTAATTTAATATAAATACTATGATGATCTCAATGATTTATTTGATAATTCCTGACATAGCTTACTTATCATTAGGCTAATGCAATGCAAAATTATCTTTCTAAACATTTCCTAATTGTGCAACAATGATTATCTTCTTCATTTGTATTATATGTACTAAGTCATATTTTGAATTCTGATCAAATGAAACTTTAAAAAAAATATAATATAAGTTAGTTTATATTGTTAGTTTTCCAAAGCAACTTATAAAAAAACACAATTTACTAAACATAAATATAGAAGGAAACAAATTACCATCAACACTGAAATGTAAAAATTAATAATTAAGAAGCAATTAGTACAAGTATAATTGTTAATGAAATTTATGGAGTCTGGAATTATCCACGTGAAAAAAGAAATGTAATTGTTGATGGACTAGAGTTGGTCAACATTAAGTAAGACTCATTTAAACATAAAAATTAATAATGTCATATTCAAAAATGTTTCAGCTGGACAAATGGGGTTGGGATAACATAATGAGATCTTTTGAAATCTCAAACAAATTAGGATATATGTTACCTAGGATAGAACTGTGCAGAAAATCATTAAGATATGGCTATAATATAAGTTTTTTTTTCTCTAATACCAATACCAATGTTTTACTGAACATGTTAACAAAGTAGTTTTAGTCGACTAAATAAATAGCTGTACGTTTGTCTAGGCCTGCTTAAAGTTTCCAATGATATTATGTATTTTACATATGATGCATGAACATGGGCATTTTGTGTAGCATTTTTTTTATTAATCGCCCTCTACTTTCTATTCAATCTACAAAATCTTATCCAAGCACATCTATTCAAGCAGATCACCAATGACAAGAAATAAAAAAGAGAGAGAGAGAGACAAGCGGTGCTGAGTGAACATTCATTATTAAAATAAAATAGCAATACTACAACGCAAGCAAATAAAAAAGTTGAGTGTGTGGTAGACATAACAAAACTAATGCAAGTAAAAAAAATATGAGCCACAACAATTCCGGATAAGATGTGCAAGAAAAGGCGAAGACTGTTTTATTGGACAGAGTTGTTGATGGATCAAAGGATCTCAGGTGAAATGCAAATAAATAAATTAATAAGAAGCATTTAAAATAAAAACCATTCATTTTTAAATAGGAAGAATTTAAATCATTCCAAAAAAATTATATTAAAGGAATAGCTGAGAATCAATTATAATTTTGGTTAAAATAACCCCAAAAAAGTGTTCATAAATTTGGATGCCATTTACTATGCATGCGAAGAAGGGTCAATAAATATCTAAGTATAAAATGAAACATTGGCAATTTTTATGAATTTAACCAATGCACTAGAGATTAGGAAAGCTAAGAAATGTTTAACAAAGTAAAAAAAAAAGAACATTGAGGACTGTGCTCAGTTGTGAACTAGTTAATAGAACAAAATAAAAACAAAGCATATAAATCCCATAATCCATTATTTGGGTACATCATTGCCAGTGAAGTTTATTTTTGTTGAGAATGGTATGCATTTAAAAATAGAACAGAAGAAGAAAAAAAGAAGTCAGTTGCTAGGACGTGCAACATGACACATTATTTACTTATCATCCTTCAGACTGGTTTGAAGCAAAGGGTCAGTACTCCCAGATAAGTGCTGTGGACCAAAAGGATTGCATTGAGATGAAATGTGAACATAAACAAAAGGTGCTTGTGAGTCAAGTTGTTAGAAGGAACAATTAAAAGACATTGTGGGCTTTATATCTTATTGTAGCCAAACACAGTCTGGTAGTTATTTTTTAAATGTGAAAATTTATTTGAGGAACAGTAAAACAACCATTATTCTATATCATCTCCTATAATATACCAATGAAATATTCTATTTATATAGGATATTTAATTAAATATATAAAATAATCTCATAAATTAATTTTCATAAAAATTCAATTCATAAACTAAAATTTAGAAAAGTATGTAAAAAAATTCAGAGTAGAATAAATGAATTTGAAGAATCTCAGTTAAAACTGATTTATGAATAAAATGGAAATGATTGGATTTAAAAAAACACATCTAATAAAAAAAGTGCTCTAAAAAGTTAGTAACAAACACACACACTAGATCTGTAAAAGAAATTATTTAATATTATTTACTTTTTTGAAAAAGATATCATTTTCTATAATAAGAAGCCTTCTTATGGTTTAAAACAAATGTGGAAAACTAACCACAAACTTAGTCATTACAAATAAAGCAAAAAAAAAAAAAAATAAAATCTAAAATTACACATTTAAAATATACATCTAATTTATATTTAAAATTTTGGAACATGGAAGAAAAATTTCTTTTTAAAAATTAGCAGGGAAAATATTTAGTAGAAGTTTCAAACTGAAGATAAATGTAAAAAAAAAATAATTAAAATAAGAAGCAGCTATAAATAGTTCTGCTATAAATAGTTCTGAATTAGAAGGAAAGTAAGTTATGTCTACAAATTTGTTTTACTGAAAAAAAAAAAGAAATTAAATCTACAATGAAACATAATGTTGTGTTTGTTAAACTACCTGTCTTCTTATTGTTAATGGTGATCTTTTTCTGGATTTAACAGAAGGAGATCTAATTTCCAGTGCAGTGGGCAGATTTGAAGAATGTGATACATTCCCTTCATCTCTACCACGAGCCTGTATTTGTTATGAAAAATGGATGATAACCCAAGGATAAATTAACATCTTTATAGCGTTTTTATACGCCATAAATACATTATTTTCAAAGATGTAAATGACTATCAAATATTCCATATTTTTCAGACTTTTAAGATGCACCTTTTTCCACCTTTTTTATAGTCTGAATGCTGTCAGCAAGGATGGAGACATTTTTTTCTCCTCTAAAAAACTGGGTACTTTAGGTCGGGTGCGTCTTATAGTCTGAAAAATTTGATACGAAAATTATTTTGAAAAAAAAAAAAGAATGGAACTTACCGCTTTCTGTTTGGTTTTCAGTATTTGGAGCTTTTTCTCAAGATGGGAAATGTATGAAGATAACAGATTAGTCAAAGATCTCATTCTGTGGCTAATGCTGTGAGTTTTATCTCTGGCAGTTGCCATTTCAGGTGAGGACGTATTGAGCAGCAGCTTATCAGCTGTTTCTTTAAGAAATAGAACTTTGGACTGCTTACTTTGAAGATCTTCAGAAATGTTCTTAAAAAAAATAATAAAAAGTGGCTCGTTAAAAAGTGAAGCTTATATTAGCAATCAAACATAACATTTATTGACACATAAATTGTTGAGTTTCATTGCGTTACAACATAAATAATTGTACTCTATTTAGGAAGTAAAATAAAAATATGCAAACAAAAGAAGTGAGAGTGAAATACTTAATGAAAGAAATTTTTGTTAATACATTTTATGTTATACTTAAACAAACATGTTTCTATGGTTCATTTAACCAGTCATACCAAAAGAATTTGATATTTTTCTATCAGTTTCTGTTGATCTCCAGAATTGATTGGCTCACAACGATGAACTTTGTTTTCAACGTCATCCAGCCAAAGAACACAGTCATGGATATTGTGGTGAAATTCTTGACATTGTATTAGAGATATCTAAAACAAGTTTCAATAAATGCTGATAAAAAAACTTTTAAGGCAACTTATGCAGATACCATGCAAGCTAAAATTGTTTTTTACACGAGTAAGTTAAACTAATTTATTCAAATGATTTTAGTAGCATGAGTTAAAAAAAGTGTTTTAAAGTATTTATAAATACGCAATTTTTTAATGATTTTTTTTTTTAATTATCAACCTGAAGATCTCTTTCCATTTCTGAAGCTGTGAGAAGAACACAATCCCATCTGTCATTCATTTCTTGCAGCTTTCTTCTGAGTTGGCGAGTGGTCATATTGTTTGCAATAAGGTAGGCCTTGCTCATAAAATTGATGGAAGAAATTACTGGCTTTTTGGATTCGATCTGGGACATAAAATCCTGAAAAAAAAAGTCTTTTATTATTTGCCTTTACTTATACATATATAATTAACTTTAAAAAAATAGTGGCAGCAGGACGGGCTGGAATGGACTGCCCAAAGATATCTTTTCATATAGTTCATAGTTCACTAGTTCATAGTTCACTAGTTCATAGTTCACTAGTTCATAGTTCACTAGTTCATAGTTCACTAGTTCATACTTCACTAGTTCATACTTCACTAGTTCATACTTCACAGAAATTTGTTGACAAATGAAGCTCATGATAAAATTGTCTTGCAAACAAGAAGTCCTTTATAACACAGGTAAACAAACAGGAATAAAAAACACATAAAACAAACAAACAGGTAAACACTTAAGACACCAAAAACATATCAAAATAGGCAGATAAATAGAGAAAACACAACAGGGGAAAATATAGCGAGAAAACACAACAGGGCAACATTCCTTCATCTCAGGCACATCAGATTAAAAAATTAAAAAATTATTTTTATGTGAGACATGGGTTTAGTAAAGTGAAAATCCTTTACCTAAGTGAGATATGCTGTTTGAATGACATTCATTAATCAAATTGTATGTTAAACTAGGTACATGTATTAGTCAAGCAGGGGACTGTAAGACGAAAGTATTCTTTTAACTCACAGTGAACTGTCGGATGACCAGATTTAATTGATCTATGTCAACAGGAAGTGGTCTCTGGGTTGACTGCAAAGCTTCAGCCTCATCCAGCCAGGATATCATTTTGTCTAGGTCACTGCTGAACTGGGCCAAATCCTGGGATGTTCTGAAGTTCTGCTCAGTGGGAGACATTTTCAAGGAATGCCATTTCTGTTGAATCACTTTAAATACATACAAAAAATACTGATGAATAAATGATATAAAAATATATATAACTAGAAAACCAAATAATTGACTGATAACTTGATGATAAAAATGTAGCTGCAGACTCACATTTGACTTGCAGGTCAACATCGCCAATGACCTCTTGCCCAGTTTCAGTTTTCAACAATCTGTGGAGACTGGTCATTTTACTGACTGCTATCTCACATTCAACAAGTTGCTGAATCTTAACAACAAAAAAAAACAACAACCATGAATAATGTTAACTTCTGTTATCTCTTCATTGCCAAACATGACATGACAATTTTATACAGCGTAAAGAAAGCCTTCAAAGATAATTGATTGTTAAAAGTTATAAGAAGTGAATTCTTAGACATGATGTTATATATATTAGTTAAAATATTTCTAAATGATAACACTAGATATCATTAATTCTCAATGAATTGACCTGGTTGGGTCTATGTTTACGTATTAACCAGATGTGACCTGATGTATGATACATGCAGCTGTTAAAGAATCATGACAATTTACCAATTGCTCTGGGTCATCTCGTGTGGCCATAAATGTTTCCAGCTCAGACAATTTACTGTTACAGTCTTCAATACAGTCCACCAGCTCTTCCAGCAGGACTTCTATTTTTGTGATTCTGTCAAGTCTTGCCATGTAAAGGGGAGAGGAAGCTGGGGATGAACATTGGTAAACATTTTTAAAAAAAAAAGAAAGTAAACAGGTCAGTCCAGCTACAAAAAGAATGCGTATTCTGGTCTTCCATTTCAATCACTGTACAAACAACTGTTTTATATATAAAAATTATAATCAATATATAAACCAATAAGATAAACACTACTATAAGTCTATCTGCTTGTATACATTTGAGATAAACTAAGAACACAGTACCTCTTCCATCAGTAACATCTACATCTCTCAGTGATGCTTGGTTGAACCGCTGCGGGCTTGGAGAAAATCTTCTTCTTGGAGATGCACGAGGCAAAGAAGAAATGTGTATCTTAGACGGTGACCTAGACCTGCTATCGGAAGTAGGCAGCGCAGTTGAGGCGGAGCTTTTCGCAGGTGATCTTGACCTTATGGGAGAAGGCGACTGTGACCTCTGTATAGACGAGTCAATCCATCTGGTCGGTGAGCTTGAATGCTGACCTGCTGACAATCTCACCCGGCTGGGAGAAGAATCTGATCTATATTTTAGTGAAGGAGATTCAGGTGAGGACTTCAGGCTTCTTTCAGTCATTTCTATCTGTTGATTAGCTGTTGTGTCAGCCTGCACATTTCTGATCTGATGCAGCCGATCTTCTGTTGAAAGGGAATAGTAACTCTTGTTTCTGCTATCAAATGTAATATCACCCTGAAAAAAATTAAAAAGATTTTTTCATTGCCAGATTATAAATAAAAAAAAAAATAGATTAATTTTAAATAGACGACATAAGATGAGAAGGTTATTCAGAATTTTGTATGAGTTATATAATAAAATTTTTTTCTATAAATACATTTTATTAGCATATAGTTTGTATTTAATTAAAAAAAGAGATTTAAAAAAAGATTCAAACAAAAAATGCTGATTGATTGATAGTCCAATAAGTTTTAAATGAGGACAAATTTTGTTTTGTAAAAATATAATCAAATACACATTTTTATAAAAGTGATATAAGAATGACTGAAATAGGTTGGGACAGAAATTAAGACAAAATTGTTTACTTTAATATATTATTTGATTTATAAAAACAAGATTATGGAAGTTAACTGCAAAGAAAGTGAAAAAATTAATATGGATTTATGAAATCCTGGTCTTTTCACAGACCTGAGCTACAAGCAGTCTTTCAATTCTTAATTTGGTTGTTATGATTTTTTCCAAGATTCTTTTGGACAATGCCTTGAATTCATCTAGCTCTCGCTGCACCCTCAGGGCTTGCTGACTGTCCCCTTTCTGGATCAGATATAACGCAGCCTGGTCCAGATATTCCATCCGATGGCGACGAGTGTGGAGCTCATCTTCAATGTTCTGAAAAGTGGTTAAGACATTAACCAGATATTAAATACAACAGCAAAACACTCAGTAGCTCTCCCTAGTTGTGTGATGAGGAGAAACAGGTTGGAATTAATAGTATTTAATTTCTAACCTTCACTATTAATTAAAAAAACTTATAATAATTGTATAGGGGCGCGAGAATTCATCTGTTTCAGTAACCTCCGCATATAAAGGGATTGTGTGGTTAGCACAATGCCCAGCCACCTTTACTAGACCCCTCAGCCGGCTACGCCGCGCGCCAGCTACGCTGCCGAATTTTCATCCGCCGTAAATCCGCCGAAAAATATGCGGCGCACCTCATTAGCCGCCATATTTCGTACGCCGTTATATTAACTGTCGCATTACTTAATCTTGTTGAACATGACCTTGCTGACCATAACAGCTCTGTCTTGAAAAGCTTTTCTGTTAATCATAAAATACTAGCTGCCATGATGGTGCTGCAATTATGATAAAGACTTCAAAGCTTTTGAAGGTTGAATTTATCAGCACTTTACAGCAAACGTATTGCACCTTAATACTACCGACAGCATCAATAAAAATGAAGAATTTCAAGACCGCAATTATAGAAGACGATGCAGCATTCGCAGAGGATAAAGAAATGATAAAGACCCTGAAAGAAGGCATGTCTTCAGTGTGTATATTGCTTTTTGTAGATGACCAGCTTAGTGCATCAATATTGGATGCCTCTGAGAGCAGCACTAATGCCATCAATGACAGTCATAGACACAATCATAAGTCAGTGAGGGCATCATGTCCAACGAGTTGGAATTCAGCACTGATGATGATTCAGTCTATACTTCACTTGAAAAGATGATGATGATAAAACTGTTTATTTCTGTTGTTTTAAATAATAAAACTTTTCCCCAAATATTGTAAAATTGTTTTATTGCTGAAGTTTTATCAATTCAATATTGTCTAGGCGTCAGCCGAATTTTAGACAAATATTTCGTAATCTGCCAAAAATCAGCCGCAAATGTCAATTTACTCAATTTATGGTCAAATTCGGCTACGCCGGCTATCAGCCGAAAAATTATGTCAGCCAGCCGAAACTTAAAAAAAAATTCGGCTGGCAGGTCTAACCTTTACTCTTCCCAAACTTAAAGTCGGGAACCCATTTAAAGCTGTGTGGACTTGGGGATTTCACCAAGACCTGAAAATATCCCAAGGTTCTCACTGAGATTCAACCACTCCGGTCTACACTGCACGAGCACTAGGGTTATGACTAATTTTAATTTTTTCAGCCTGGGGTTGTAATCGATGAACTTTTACCTACAAATCGCAAAAATGACTTTGGTTTTGCTGAAACATGAAAAAAACCTCCCGCGCCTAAGTGAATTTCATTTTTTAACATTGAAAAAAAAGAGACGAGGCGTGAGTGTTGCCAGTCTAACTCTTAGAGAAAAATGTATTGATGGTTTTATGCTAAATACAAAGTACAAACGAACGTAAATCTATATATTTTTATAATGTATTAGCTAACAACATATACAATTTATATATAACTGATGTATAACACAAGTAGATGATGAAATATTTTATATAACCTACCCTGATGTCCACCATTTTGCCCTCAAAGTCCAAGTTATTTATGTCCTGGATGTCAGTCAGCTGCAACTCTACCTGCCTGAGCCATGTCACTAAAGAACTTCGAGTGGTTTCAAAGTCTTCCAGTATGCTAGCTGAATGCTTTAATTTCTTCATAATCTGGAGAAGAAAAAAAAGAGGATTTTTGAAAATGTCCACTTTTGAAACCAATGATAAATATCCTATGATAAAGAATTATTAAAAAAATACAAAGACATCTACATAAAGAGCATTTAGAATTTTTCTGCCAGATGAAACCTCATGTAATCTATGAAATATAAAACTTCTCAGTTGTACTTACCTCTGTTACTTTGTGCTGCATGGCATCCCACCTGTCATTCAGCTCAGTCATCATCACTTTTAGAGATCCGTCAAGGTCTGTCCGGCCCTCCTTTGCCAATTGACAGTAGAGACGATTGATCTGTTCCAATTCAGTCAGGTGATCATGGACATTTCTTTGTAGTTTCTGTGAAACAAGTTGCCAGTGAGAGAATGAAACTTAGTTTACAGTTATGTTCAATTTGGGATAAAAGTAAAATTAAAAAGTCTCAAATGTAAATGTTTTTTTACTTATATAAAGATTTTTCCAATCAAATTAAATTAAAACTCAACAGTTACCTATGAATTTAATACAATTAATGCATAAATGGCCAGATACGAAATACTAAGCCAAAAAATGCATAACGTGTGTTATAAAAAATAAAATGGATATGACAAATAAATTTAGACCTCATATTTTAAGATTTCATCTTTAGCAGCTCTAACATCTGGAATGTCCGGTTTAAAAAATTGAACCTCTATTTCTACTTGTTTCAGCCAATCAGAAAATCTTTCACAGTCTTTCTGGAATTTTTGCCACAATTGCCAAGTTTCTTCCAATCTGAAGGATAAAATAAAATAAACAAACCATATGCAAATAAATAAAACAGCAAAGCCAAAAAAAAAAAAAGGAAAGGCACTCACTTGGTTCGTCTCTGGGGCGACAAGGTGCAGATATTTTTCCATCTTCTTTGTAAAGTTTTCATGGCATGTTGAAGTGCAGTGAACTCAACTTCTGTTGGGCAAGCATCTGTGTCGTGGAGGAGTACCTCACACAAGTTCAACACAGCAGACACTCCTGCACTGCGACCCTCAATTTCTTTCTGTAAATCCTGTGCAGATTACAATACAGAGAAATACAGTGAGACTAATACAGAGATATGCAAACTATGTGGAATAAAGTAACTTCAATATTTATTAAGTCTAGAATATTATAGACATGGACTTGAAGAGAAAGACTGACAGGTTTATTTCGCTTAAGACACAAGGCATGTGATGCCCCAGCAGCTGTAACTAGTACATGCACTAAATGACTACAATTACGCCAGGCTCAACTATCAGCCATATTTACCTTGTTAGCCTCTAGCTTGGCTTGGATCTCTCTCAAGTTTGTATCTTTGTAAGCAATCCCACCACTGAGTTCGGCCTCCACACTGGACAACCACTGGGTCAGTTTCTTCATGCTAGTGTCAAGTTGTTTCACAGCTAGAACTGTCTCTTGTAACTTTCTATGTCTAACAAATGCATTATTAAAAGAGCATCAATAAAAAAAAATGTTTTCTGTTCAATTTTGAAATCTTTTTTAGGTATTATTATTAATTAAAGTTTTAAGATACAAAGTACTTTAGATTTCAATAATTTTACTCTTTTTTTAAAAAAGCATAAATTAACTTATCATAAAGTAAAAAAAAAATTAATTAATTAAATACGGTAACATTACAAAATGCTTTCTGTTAATTTCTGAGTTTTGTTTCAGTGTTTTTAGATGTAAAATACAAATGATTCCAATCTTTTCTAAGTACCTAAAATCTAAAATGGCTTGCAGCCGTTCCCATTTTTCTTCTAGCCGAAGAATCTTCTGCTCAATGTCTGATGCTCGTATTTCACTGCTATTTCTGATAAGATGTCTGCCTTGTGAAACAATCTCGTTCTTCTCAATTTCTTTCCTTTCCATTTCCTGCTTGTATTCCTGTTGGAGAAAGAGACATTATCCAATAATTTATCTTAATGGCCTGATTAATTGTCTTGATTTTCATTATATTGTTTCAAATCTTTTGTTTTCCTATGTTTTAAAACTTCACACATCAAAACAAATAATGTTTTTACAATAGACCAGTGCTACATTCTAATAAGCAATGATGTCAAAAAAGGCGGCATCATTTAAGTAATTAAAAATAAAAAAAAGAAGGTTGTAGTGGAGCATTAAAAAAACCAGATTACCTTTTCTAATTTATTCAGCATATCTTCCACCTGCAAGTCACGGTTGGATAAAATCTTGATTTCCATATCATCCATCCAATGGAACAGAGACTGAATTGATTGACCAACATTTGTCCATCTACATTTGATGACAGTAAAGCAATCATTAATACCCTAGTAAATCACATCTCTTAATTACTGAATAAATCTTGTTTCAGACTCTGACCTGAAAAGAGCCTCTGAAAGTCTTTGCTCTCTGAGAAGAATCTGGTGTTGCAGCTCTTCCCACTGCTTGTTCAGCAGACGTATTCTTTGGTGGATAATATTCATATCTTCTGCTTGTATCATTTTACTGAGTTGCCTTTCTTTCATTATCAGATCCTGGCGCTTGCATTCTGAGTTTGAGAAGTCAATGGAAATATCCTGCAAATAAAAGTGAATAAAAATATCAGTGTACAACTCATTTATTTACACTGCATCTTCGTCACCGATTTCTTTGAGAAAATTTCTTTACACACCCTGCAAGTGTTCAGCTCCATCTGCAGTTCATCAAATGTGGTGGGGAGCTCACTCTGGATTGCGAGTCTGATTTCTTTCAGCCACTGCAGCAGCTCTTCGATGTCGTCCTCACAGTGGAGCCACTGTTTGTTCACATCCTCAAACCTGGACTTCTGGTCACCAAGTTGACCGAATATTCGAAGCCAACGACCACGAAGATCAGAGAGTACATCCTACAGCAGACAAAATGGTTCAATAGCAATAAGTTTGTATCTAAGCTTCATGTTAAGCCCATCAGAACACAAAATGGTTCATTAGCAATAAGTTTGTATCTAAGCTTCATGTCAAGTCCATCAGAACACAAAATACATTTTAAAGTAAGAAACACAATAAACAAACCTACAAATGATATTTTCCAGATGGATTAAGAGTCTTTAATATGAAGGATTAATACAAATATCAAACCTTACCTGTACATGTCCTGCCTCATTAAAACCAGTGTGGTGCAGTAAGTTTTCACCAAATTCATTTATTTTACGATATGTTGCCTCTTGTAAAGAAAACTCATGCTGAGTGGTCTGTACAAGTAAAAAAAAATTTTTTTCATCTGTTTTCATTTGAATATTCGGTCAACTTGGTCAAATACAAAGATATTCAAAACATTAAAAAAAGTTAAAACTACAGCGGTACCTAGACATATGAGTGCCTGAACCATTGAGAGAGCAATGTTTTGATTTGAAATACGAGAAAAATTTTAAATATGAGCAACTTATGGAACGAATTAAATTCGTATCTCTAGGTACAACTGTATTATTTAAAAGTGACATCTTACCTTGACCTTGTCCACCAAAGACCTTATTATGTGCAGGGAATCAGTTTCAAATTCACAAGCTTTTAAGTTTTCTTCTTTCTCAATGAGCCAATCCTTGAGCTGCTGGCTGAGGGAGTGGAACTGATGCCATTGGTTAATTAGACCTTCAATCATTGTTCTCCTCTGGTGAACTCTCCTGGAGACACTCTGCCACTGATCAGAGAGAAGGTCGAGTTTCTTTTGGAACTCTTCGCTATCTTCCACCTCACCAGCCCTCATCATTCTCATACCATCACTGATGATGGCGTACAGAACTTGCTGATGGTTGCCAGCCTCACTTTCAAAGTGCTGAGAACAAAAGGTTATGTACAGTACTCAATGATTTTGCAACACAACAATCAGCCTAAAACATCTCATAGAAATATATAAATAATGAAACATATAAAGTAAACAGTTTTAAAACTAATGCCAAAAAATAAGAAATTTAAAATTTACGTTTGATATGATAAGTAATATTTTAAACATTTTTTAAACACTGTGTTTATATATAAGTTTATCAAAGACATCCTGAAAATTAATCAAGTATTATAAAAATGATTTTTACTTCTATAATCATTGACTTGGATTCAAGCATTTATTCATTTTTATTACCTCACACTGGCGTAATTGTTCTTTAAGGTCATTCAGATTGCCTCTCAGCTCTTTGGCTAGATTTATTTCAGTCTGGGCAAGGAATGTCATCCAAGTTTGACATTTCTCTGTGAAATCTTGCTGAACTAGTAAATGTTCTTGCATTCTTCTGCACCTGTCATTTGTCTCCTCGTACAACCTCTGCCACTTGTGGTTGAGGTCTTTTAGTCTGGTTGCATCAAATACATTTAATGCTAAACGATAACTGCAGAAAAAATATACAAGTTGAGCTATGCAGGAATATTTAAACATTCAGAAGATAGATCATTAGTTTAAAGCATGATGTTTTTCAATCTTTTATTCTTAAGTTGACACTAAAAAATAAATAATCAAAAACACAAAGAAATCCAAGCATCAAACTAGAGTTTTAAAAAAAATATAAATTTTCCTCAATTAGCCATGAAATAAAATTTTGTGACCTAGTTATATGTAAAAGTGATTAATTAAATCTACCCTAGGTCGTTGACAGCATCCAATTTGCTGTAGTTGGAGATGAAAGACAAGACGAGCTCACTCAAAGTTTTCTGTTGTCTTTTCAAAACATCTTCCTCAGCAGATCGGTCGGGATCTTCAACTACAAGAACTGTTTCGGCAGAACTTAAGAATTTCTGAACAGCCTGATCAAAGACAAATTATTAGTAAATTCGATTATTAAACAGTTTTTCTTAGAATATGAATAAAGTTAATATTGACAGAAGTGTTTATAGGGACTGCAAATAAAAATGAATTATTATTCATGATAATTATTTAATCAGCACAATTTTTTTTTACATAATTTCTAAGCCTATGTTTGACATTGCCATTACCTCAAAAGCTTTATTGAATTTGCTCAGCTGGGACATATCGTCTGTGAGGTGGGACATCTGCTGAGTCACCAACTTTCTCAAGGTCAACATTCGCTGCTCCAGAGCATTGTTTCTGGACATGACAAATGATATTGTTGAAGGACTCAGGTATTTAGTTAGTTGGTCTGTACTGTTATAGAGACTAGACATTTGAGACTGGTAATTGTCGAGCTCTGACTGAATTTCCTGTGGAAAAAGAAAAAGTACATTGATAAAATCATAAATAAACTTTATAAAATGATAGATAAACAACAGTTTGAAATGGAATATTTTCGCTTTAAATGAGATAGCCATAAGCCTTTGATGAATTAGACAAACTCAATGCTTTAAGTGCCTGTGAGACGTCAAGTTTCAGCTTCCTAATAAAAAAATGTATCCTGACAAAATGTGTCAAGAATTATGTAAAGATTAAAAAAATGAATGGCACAAAGTTTTTCATCAAATGCATTTATTAATATCATGTCTATATTCAACTAATTATTGATTAAATAAATTAGCAAAGTCTAACAACAGCTAATCCCAATTACTTTAAGTCTACTCAGTGAAGCTTGCTGTTGTAACACATCATCTCTGTTGTTTTTGATTTCATTGTACATGGCCTCCTGCATGTCCAGCCAGTTCTGGATCTTGCCGTAGTGTCTCTCCAAGTCCTCACACTGGCTGAGGCACTGTTTCAGCATGTAGCAGCGCTCTGTCAGATCTGAGCTGAGACAGTCCCACCTGGCATGGAGGTCGGTCACAGTTTTT
Source organism: Bulinus truncatus (assembly GCA_021962125.1). Lineage (NCBI taxonomy): Eukaryota > Metazoa > Mollusca > Gastropoda > Planorbidae > Bulinus > Bulinus truncatus. The sequence goes on from JAGDYQ010000052.1 coordinate 5,441,122, forward strand.
TGAATGTCATCTTGCACAGCTGGTTCGCAGACACGTTTCAGTTGCTCTGATAAATGCGTGAATCTCTCTCGATGCTTCATATTCATGTTAAGCTCTTTTTGAAGGGTCTGCAACAGAAAAAATATTGATGAAGTCAATAACTCCCAACAAACGGCATACAATAAAATGTGACTCTGGTGATCCATAAAGTCAAACCATGAAAAATATTATTTTTTTAAATATTTTTTTATTACAAATGTAATATTTTTATTAAAAAAATGCATGCTAAATACTTTCTAATAAAAAATATTTATTTATTTTTTATTTAACTACAATTTCTCGCAAATAAAATAACACTATCAGTTGACCGGCACCGAAAGCCATTTTGATTTGTTTACGTTTTGTCAGTCACTTTGACTACATTAAAATGGACTCAGATTCTCATTATTTAGTGGAAAAAGAACTTAAATCTAGTGACAAAAATGAAACTAACACTCGCTAAGTCAAAAAAAAAATATAAAAACATTCAAAACTGACCAAAAAACATTTTTTTTCAACTTTTTCAAGAAAAAACACAAGGTAGCCTCACGACACAGGCGCGCATAAGGCCAAACCCCTCACTTTTTTGACATTTTGACAAAAAAGTGAGGGGCAGTGCAAAAAAACACACTGTGCATTATGTCTTTTTTAATTAAAAAAAACTTTTTTTTCTACATTTTTTGCGTTTTTCTTAAAATTAAATTTTTTTATGTGAATAATTAAAGGAAAATATGCATATTTGAAAAAAAGTCACCAAACATTTTTTTTTTGAAGAAATTGATTGATAACTGAATATTTCATTTCAGAAATATATGTAGATTAATAAAATGTCTGAAAAAATGTTTTTGTTTTTAATACTTGTTTTTTGTCTTATTGCTGTTTGTACACTTTAAAAAAATAATAATTTTGTTTTGTTAAATTCTTTTTTTTTAAATATTATCAAAATTCATTTTCACAAAAAAAAAGCTGCACAGTTTTAAAGCCTATTCAAAGAAGAAAAAAAATGATATATCACACATATATGGGCTATAAAGGAAACAGACAATATAGTCCAAAATGTAAGGACACCTGTTTGGTAATAAAAAAATGCCAAAAACCTGCCGTCGATTAAGAGTTAAATGGAATATGCTAACCATAATAACGACATCAAAGTGACATAATAATGACTTTCACAAAGCAAATTATATATTATAGCAACACCTGTGCCACTTTTATTTTACCTGAAGTTTTGCCACCTGGGATTTCAGAGTACCGATGTCTCCACCAGCTAGTGAGTACTGATTGAGAGAGTATTCTGTCTGGGTGAGTAAAATATTCAGCTTGGCCATTTCAGCATGGTAGCTGCTCCACTGGTCAGTCATATCTATATGTAAAAAAAATAACAACGTTGAGACATAACGAGGGCAGTTCAGTTGTAAACTTTGCACCTGAAAATTTAATGAGGGACTGGATGTATTCCACAATTTAAACTGACATTAATGAGGGACTGGATGTATTCCACAATTTAAACTGACATTAATGAGGGACTGGATGTATTCCACTATTTAAAAGTTGTACACACTGACCATTAAGCAACAATTCCATCTGTCCAACTTGGTCATCAAGCCTGGCCCATCTTTCCTGAATGGTCTGTAAACTGTCCTTTACTGACCGCTGGCAGCCTGGAGAGTCATGACTCACTTCCATCAAACTGTTGCCCAGGGTCTGGAGAATTTTTATTTCTTCTGATTTTACTTTCAGTTGGTTACGGATAGCCTGGTATATATATATATATAAAAAAGTTTTCAAATGCTTTGGTTTTTTTTGCTTTTATTTCAACTGACTTTAAATGTAAGTCTGGTTTGATTAGAATTTACAAGTGCTGCAGTTGATATTATTTTTTTAACAACTCTGAACCAACAATTTTTTGCAGGTTAGTTGGGATTAAAATTGGATTAAGAACTTCATATTTTTAACAATTTGTAAAACTGCATCTAAAAAAATTCAACGTAGTTCGCATTAATCAAGATGTCTGTTATTTAGTTATATTAAATTGATTTTTTTTTTTTAAATTATTCTGAAATATGATTGCCGACGAAATTGGCCAATTAATTACTTTACAATCCTTCAGCGTCTGTTTCACACCAACTTCATGGCCAATCAGCTTGTAGCGTTTAATGGTATCTTCCTGTTCACTGAACCAGGCCTGAAGTCTTTTCAGTGTCAGATCAAAATCTTCCCATTTGTCGTGAAGAGACTGAAAATAAAAAAAAAAAAACCATAACAATTTTGCTCCTCTTTAAAAAATTTAGAGTAAAATATTAACTAAACTGAATTTCTGATCTTTTTTTTCTCACTGAAACACCAGAAAATACTAAATGCTATTTTGAATATGTGCTGCTATAACATAATACATGTATACAGGTAGTGTTCTGGTTACAAAGTAAAGTTCCTTTAGCTATAGGGCTAGATGAAGCATTCATCTGTTTCTGTAACTATGGCATATGAAGGGATTGTGTGGTTAGCATAACGCCCAGCCACCTTTACTTCCCCAACTTAAAGTCAGGTACACATTTAAAACTGGCTGAACTTGGGGGACTATACACCAAATTTAGCCTGGAAAAAATTCCCTTAGTTCTGACCAAGGGTCGAACTCTTAGTTCGACAGTCAAGCACTCTACGCAGCTCTGCCATCTGTCCATCCAGTGTTCGGGTTTGCTATATTATTATTATTTAAAAAAAATTAAGGATTGAAGTTAATAAATAACAATAACAATACAGCTTAACTATATTTTCAAGGTCATGATATTTGTCGGAATTGATGCAGAGTGTTTTTATCAAGTTCAAAACTCTGTATAAGCAAGGATGAAAATAAAAAATATCAAAGTAAAAAAAATAGGAATGATGCTAAATTATAATGATTCAAATAATCAAAGTTAAAACTATACACCCATTTGTACAATGACAGGTACAAAAATATTATAATCAAAATTAACAATAATTAATTGAATCATTGTTAGTTCTTGATTTATATGAATACATGTTTTCTTTTACCTTCAGGGTACTGAGTCGATCATTTACATTCTGCAGGACGTCTTTCCACTTCTTGTTTAGCTGTCCAAGTTTTTCAGCAAACTCTAGTTTCTCATGTGGCACATTGGCTTCATCAGGATGTGGGGCTAAAATTTTCTGATTGACAAAATCTACTGGCATCTGCCTACTGGTCAGCTCAACTTTATAGTCCTTGGGGGTAAAGAAAACAGGGGATGTTTTAATGACATAATTTTACAAAGTGATAGTACATTTTTACTTTTGTATATTATATTATTTAAAGCTGAATAGGCTGTGTACCCCAAAACTATTTTGCAAAAGAAAACTGATTGACTACATTCACTTAATGAGTCCAATTTATGGAGACTCAAAGTAAGCAGAATAATAAAATGTTTCTGTTAAAAAAGAATTGTAAGTTATACAGATGTCTCCGACACCACAAGCTAGGAAATAAATTACCTTTACCTTCATTCAAGAAAAATTCTTAACCAGTTTTACTAATTCCCTTTTAAAAAAACCCAGTAATCAAGTAATTTAACCAGTGTTTTTTTAAAGAGTTGCTAGAAATTATTCAATTCATTTGAGGATATGTTTGGTATTTGTTTTTTCTATAATTTGGTATTTTTCTGTTTTCTGTATTAAAAAAAGCATTGTGTTTTAAAAGTTTACATTAATTACATTATCACTTTCTGCTACACCTATGATACAGATCATTAATTACATTATTACTTTCTGCTACACCTATGATACAGATCATTAATTACATTATCACTAGCTGAGATACAGAACATTAATTACATTATTACTTGTTGAGATACAGATCATTAGTTACATTATCACTAGCTGCTACATCTAAGATACACATCATTCTACTTTATGCTTACTGTATATTTTTTAATCATGACTTCGATATCTGACACTGTTTCCACTTTCTTCTGAGCATCTTTAGCGAGAGATTTCTTGATTTTGTTAATCCAAGCTGTCAGCTCTGTAAGTGCCTGGCGTGAAGGCATCAGTTCCATTTGTCTTTCATACAGAAATTTCTCTACATCCAAGATGCCGTGCTCCAACTGTTTCCATTCCTCTTCAAAGTCACTCAGTCTGCCAGATAAACCTCGAGTGTCATAATTTTTGTTAAGGAGCAGTTTGTTACCAACATCTAGCACTCTGTTTTTCAGAGAAATCTGATTTTCAATCTCTTTACGGAATTCCTAAAAAGAAATGATATAAATGTTTCAAAACATAAAATCTTTTTATAAATTGCAATTTTAGATTTTTCAAAATGTGACTTTGTTTAAGATATATGCAAATATATGCAGAATGTCAGCAGTAAAATGTTTTAAAACAAAGTTATATCTTTTGCCGCTAGAAATAAAAACCATGTTATGAACACATTTCATTTTAAAATTAAAAACACTTTTATATAGAATGAATATCAGACTCAGATTTATAATAACTCTGGCATACAATTTTTTATAACTCTAGCCAACAATGTTTTTTCAATGATCATTGCATTAAAGTCATTTGTTCAAATTTATGAATAATCAAGATATGTTACTACCTAAGTAAATTGAACTAAAATAGAGTAACTTGAACAGAATGAAATATAGTTCATAAAAAACAACAACAAAAAAACAAGAATTTTAAAAAGTATGACGCTGAGATAAAAAACATGTTCAATAAATAACTCAATGACACGCTTAACATGTTCAATAAATAACTCAATGACATGTTTAACATGTTCAATAAATAACTCAATGACATGTTTAACATGTTCAGCATTATGACTATGGGTCTAAGGTGAGCAAGTTGTATTAAGAAAGTTTGTAAGATATTAAATCTTTTCATATTATTCTTTTTAAACTTCCCCACCATTTGTTTTATTAGATGAGCTACGGATGTGAATCAATTCTCCATATAGATGAGCTACGGATGTGAATCAATTCTCCATAAAGATGAGCATTCAGATGTGAATCAATTCTCCATATAGATGAGCATACAGATGTGAATCAATTCTCCATATAGATGAGCATTCAGATGTGAATCAATTCTCAATATAGCATATAGATGAGCATACAGATGTGAATCAATTCTCCATATAGATGAGCATTCAGATGTGAATCAATTCTCCATATAGATGAGCATTCAGATGTGAATCAATTCTCCATATAGATGAGCATACAGATGTGAATCAATTCTCCATATAAGAAATACATAAAAAAAGAAATTTCACTACAGAAATAAAAAATTGTAGTGGTCACAAAACCTTTTCAAGCTGGAATGTTAAAATTTTTATCAATTTATTCAAATTAAAATGCCAGTTTCCATTAATTGTGTTAACCAGTTATGTAGCCCTGGTTAAACTAAAATTTAAAAGTATCAAGAATTTTACAGCAGTGAATTTATAATTTAAATTTGGCCGTTGTAAATATGTTTTGGGTAGTTTAGAAAATAATAAGAACACTAATCCTGCCCCAGCAAATAAAAATGTTAAGAAATTAAAACACAAGTTTTTACAAAGAGGATATAAGCACTAGAAATAGAACTAAAAGTGTAAACAAGTAAAACTGAAACTATAAATCAGACAATAAAAAACAAAAGAAAAAAAAACCCAATAAAAACAAACAATAATTCATGGTGATAATGTATGTAAAAGAAACTACACTACCAGAATACAACAGTTTTGAATGCAGAATAATTTTGCGACTACATACCAACACCTTCTCTACTTTATTTCTTACGGCTGCGATTGCCTCCAGCTCATTAGGAGTCAGCTGCTGGAAGCTGGCGAGTTTCATTTTAGCTGTGGCAAGCCATGTTGATAGAAGCGCTGCATCTCTTTCAAAGATGGACAACTGGTCTCCTAGAACTTCAGTTCTGCACAACGAATTAGAAGAATTCATAAACAATAAATAACAGTAACAGAGTTGTACAAATGTCAACAAAGATGTTAAAAATTTAAGTTGGTTTTTGAATCTTGTGACCAAGAAAATTGTTTTATGTGGTTCAGAGATAATGTCACAAATTGTTTTTATTTTTAGAGGGAAATGGGCCATGGTATTCACCTATCAATAAAATATGATCCAAGGGAGAAAATAAGAAGAACCAAAACTATATTTCATTATTAGGTTTGCTCTATTTTTAGCTGACCTAACCTCTTTAATTCACTGGTGAGTTCTGTGTTTAGTGCAACCCATTTCTCAGCCAGGTCACTGATAGCAGTCTCCAGACTTGGGCAGTTCACACTGTGCAGGATGACCTTTCCTCTTTCTACAACCTCATACACAAGATTTCTTTCTTCTGCCAATTTCAGCTGAAGGCTTTTGAATCTGGAATTTAAAAAATGTTTCATTTTCACACTTGGCTACTATTTGGATAAAAATAAAAAAAGAAAGTTTTCATAAAAGAGATCATTTGGACCATCAAATGAAGCAAAGTTTGGGCAGACTATGGCCCACTCAGCTGTTTGACCTGGTCTGTGGACCATCAAATGAAGCAAAGGTTGGGCAGACTATGGCCCACTCAGCTGTTTGACCTGGTCTGTGGACCATCAAATGAAGCAAAGGTTGGGCTGACTATGGCCCTCTCAGCTGTTTGACCTGGTCTGTGGACCATCAAATGAAGCAAAGGTTGGGCAGACTATGGCCCACTCAGCTGTTTGACCTGGTCTGTGGACCATCAAATGAAGCAAAGGTTGGGCAGACTATGGCCCACTCAGCTGTTTGACCTGGTCTGCACATTTAATTTATACTCATTCATACGAACATCACACTCATCTTCTCTTGGTCTGGCTCTTCTGTCAATTTTATTGGCTCACCATTTAAAGTTTGCCCACTATTTAAAGTTTTCTCACCATTTAAAGAAGCTCATCAAACGTATAAAGTTTGCCCACCTCTGAGATGAAGCAAAGTTTCCTTATTTTTAAGTACCTACGTATACTTTTTAAAACAGATACTTGACAAGCAATTGAAATTAATGTATTAAAAAAAAGATATATAGATATATGTATATATGCCATGGAGCATACAATTTCAAGATTTCACTTCATTGCTTATTGAGTGAAAGCCACAAAATTAATTATGTGGGAGGGTGAAGAAAAGCTTTTTTTTATGTTTTATTGTTTATGAAATTAATTCCTGATTCTATTTCTCATAGGGAATAAAAAGGCTGTTTTGAGAGAAAAAATTATTTATTTATGTATTTATTAACTATCTTGGATGGCCTAATCTTTATGCATATGATTCATGATAAATGAACTTAAGTTTAACTCCACTTAGAAAAAAACAACAACTGAATATTTAAAGATTCACCTGCTGAGTTTATTCTGAATGGTAGTCAAGGAATCTGCACTGTTAATTTGATGGGGAATGTTGAGTTCAACAGAGAGTAAATTTTTATGGACTCTGTGAAACTTTTCGTCACATTCTGTCCACTCTTTGACCAATCTCTCTAGCCTGAAAGACAATATTTGTAATAACAGAGATATGAAACAAATTTAATGTGTGTTGGTTTTGAAGTCAGTCACTATCAGCACACTGGATTTTTATCTAACTCAGTACCTTTGGCCATGTAGGCTTGCCTTGTCAACCAGCACGACCGTGAGACTCATCAAAGAAGATAATTTGTGCTGCAGGCTTGACCTGGAATATTCATCACAATGACTGGCCAACGAGTCCAGCATTGCCTTGTTAGCCTCAAGGTCACTGAAGAAATCCTGATAAAATAAGTCATCAAAACAGACATTTATTTTTACTCTTGACAAATTACAAAATGAATCATTACTGATTGATCACAACACACAGCGGTTTTTTAAATAAATAAAAAAAGTGACCTTCTTAAGCAAAATATGAACACAACAATATACAATAATTACAAAATAAAGCAATAAACAATCTAGGAATACATGCTAGAAATTATAGTTGAACAGTTTAAAAAAATATTTACTTTATGAGCAGACAGCTGTTGCTTCAGATGGCTCAAATCTCTGGCAGTGATGGAGTCAGACTTTAATTTTGCTTCAGCTGTTTCCAAAAAGATTTCATAATCTTTCAACATCTTCTGATACTGATCATATATAGAGATAGACTTTTGTACATCTGACCTTTTATCCATTTGCTTTATAAAATAAAAAAAAAAATGTGTGTACATATTATTCAGTTAATTTATCTCCTTATAATGGCTCAAACCCTGGCTGGTTATTAAATATTCAACTGCAGAAATATAAAATATATTATGGACTATGAATTACTTTAATTTTTATGTTATAATTCTTTATATTTTTACTTTTGATCAATTTATTTTATGTTTTGTTATAAAAAAATGAATATTTTAGCAAAAAATACAACATTTTACACATTTTTTACATTTTAAATAAAAAAGTTATTAATTAAAAGTCTCGTGTTTACGTCACAAACTTCCGGGATGATGGTCGCCATTTTGTCACTTTCTCGACAGTCCTGTTTTTATCGACGTCTCAATTTTTTAAGAATTATGGATATGTATTCATCTTCCGGGCTGATGAAAATGACTATATTTCAAGTGAGGATGAAGTTTGGCTTAAAGAGGAAGAAGAAGAAGTCAGTGAAACTGAAAATATACATCGATTTTCTACTAAACAAGTCAACAATGGAAGAGTAAACATTAGTCTTAAGTGGCAAAGCCGAAGAAGCACATGGCAATTTTTTCAATTTTTTTTATTTTGTTAATTGTATATTCATTAGTAGATATTTATAGGATATCAAAACATTTACAAATATTATGTTAGTTTAACTATTTATATAATTAAGTACATTTTCCCACACATTCATTTATAATTCATATTTGTTTAGGGCCATAGTAAATGTAACTTTCTTTTGTTTACATTAGTAGCGCATCTTTTTTTCACATTTGAACAAAACTAAAGAAATAATTCAACAATTTTAGATGGCTAATTTATTACTGAATATTTTGTTGAATAATTTTTTAACAAAATATCATTGTTTCATTTTAAAAAAAATGTTTCTAATGTTACTACATCTTTTTATTCTTCAGTTATGATGACCAGATTCTGGACAACTCCATATGCTTTTCCCCTTCAGCGCTAGGATGAACTCCTGGAGCTCATTTTCCAAGTCATTTACAGACAAGACAGAAAAAGTATCTGACTCAGTCTCCCATCACATTTTTCTCTGTTTTTACTTCAACTTTGGTCAGAGAGCTATGCAACCACGACCTAATCAGAATGCTGCATTTATTGGACCAACTAAACCAATATGTACAAAAACTGGACAGATGTAGGTGAAGAAGAATTTATAGAACTTTATTGGACTTTTAATGTACATGTAATGTAAGCTCCAAATGTTCAGTCTTACTGGAACAAAAAAAGTTTATTCAATGGACTATGGACAAGAGCCTTTATGACCAGGCCACGTTTTGAACAAATACTTAGATTTTTTGAAAGTTTCAAACCGAGAAACACCGAAAAGGCAGAGGATAAATTGACTAAAGTTAGGCTTTTTGTTTGATTTCATTAGAAGAAAATGCATGAAATTATACCAGCCTGGACCTATATTTCAATTGATGAACGAATGGTTAGAAACAAAAGGAAGATATTCAATTTCGTCAGTACATTAGAGATAAACCAACTAAGTGGGGGATGAAATTATGGTGCTCATGACTTCTGTTACTGGATCATACATATGATTTTGATGTTTATTTGGGTGAGTCTGAAACTTTATCACCATTTGGATTAGCTTATGGGATTTGTAATGAATTTAATATCTTCCATTGTTAATCGGGGCTATCGTTTGTTTTTAGACAATTTTTTTTCTTACTAGTTTTGTTTTTTAGTAAAAGATTTGTTCAAAAAAGGTGTATTAGCCTATGGTACCATTTTGACTACTAGAAGAGGATTTCTGCTAGAAAAAAAATGTAAAGCAATGGAAAAGACTTCAAAGAGGGGTGATATGAGATGGGTTAGGAAGAGGCTTTAACAATGCAGTGGAGGGATAACAAAACAGTATCTTTGGTTTCTACAATAGCATAAGCTAATTCTTTTAATTCAGTCATGAGAAGAAATAAAAAAAATGGGACTTTTGAAAAAATTAGAAGTAAGACAACCACTTTAGTCAAGGATTATAATATTAATATGGGAGGGTAGACAAAAGTGATCAACTTTGAAATAAATAATATAATATGCTTAGAAAAACAAATAAATGGTGGACAACTTTATTTTTTCATTTTGCTGATATTGCCAGGGTAAATACATGTAGTTCTATTCTTTTTCAAGACTGGGGAAAACAAAATCCAGATATTATTGAATTAAATAGACCAGCAAGATATAGTCAGTTAGATTACACAATAGAGTTAATTAGACAGTTAGGAAAGATTGATGACTTAGATGAGGTTCCGACAGGGACAGCATATAAAATAAAAACTAATCATCCTATTTTACCTGTAACGGTTCAAAGCTACAAAGGAAAGAAAAAACTGTAAATTATGCTATTCACTTTATAAACTTGAAAGAAAAACAAGAAACTAAATGTTCTGCATGTGATACTTTCTTATGTTTTCAAGATGACAGAAATTGTCTTTTACTTTATCATAAATAACATTTAAAGTAATTATCAATTCATTTAAATGTGTTTCCTGTCACTTATAATAATAATATATACATTTTAATGATCAATTTTGTCTAGTCTAACATTGTACTTATTGTGTGAGAATTATATGTCTTTTTTTCACACTAGAGGCATCAGTCCTTATTTTTTTTTATTTTTTCAATTTTCTATAGTATCATTTATAATTGGAATAAAAAAAAAATTGTCAAAATTTTAAGTCAAATTTGTTTATGTGTTGTATGTAAATAATAAAGATTTTAATTTAAATTCTTTCATACTTTTTTTTTTTATTCTTACTGTTTGTGATGTATTAGTATTTTTAGATAAAAAAAATAATAAAAAAATCATTTACACTATAATTTTACAAAATAAAAAATTTCTATTATATAAAAAGTTTTATATCATTAAATAGCTTATTCATTTCTGAATTCAGTGATGTATAACATCACTAGGTAGCTTATAACATAATGAAAAATGTTTAGTTTTACAAAACACCCTGCAATCAGCTTAAAAAAATGGCTGAAAATGAACAATGGTTGAGAGTTAAAGCAACCTTACTATAAAATAAAACATGACATTTTCTATAGCTCAAAGTAAGGCTCTTTTTTTTTTAATTTTCCAAATGACACCCAAACAATTATAATTAAGAAATGTTTGAATCCTTTCTTTTTCTCTTAATTTTAAAAGTAAAGTAACTATTTTTTTTATTTTTTACTTTCAACAGATGTGACCTAGTTAGTGATGAAGTTCAAGCCATGTACAGACAAGGCAGTCAGTCTGAAGCAGATGAGACAACCAATATAATGTTTCTATCATTAGAATCACTTGCGTCTTTGACGGTGGAGAAAAATGATCTGTGGAGAAATTTTGCCCCCTCAGCAAAAGGAAACCTCACAACTTTTTGTATTGCTCACGGTTTAAGGGAACATTAAATTTAGGGGAAAAAAATTTCTGAAGAAATAAAAGTATAATGTGAATTATATGTGGGATTAGGATGGTTTGATACTATTGTTTCTGTACATATTACCTGTAGATTAATTTCAAATAGTGGGATGCTGAAAAATATATTGGTGTGGATGTTATACATTTTATACATTATCTTATCCTCCATTTCACAATCGTAGGGGTTTCTTTACATCATTGGTTCACCTCTATATTGGGTGATTTTTGGTCCTTTCTGTTTTATATTATTGCATTTATATGTCACTGTTGATAATTATTTTTATATTGTGGGCTATTCATGTTCATGAACTTAACCAATTTTCTTTTTTAAGACACTTGAACTGAATGAATAAAAATATAATTTTTAAATGCTAATTATTTGTTTACAATTATTGGTCAGTTATTTCGTTTGTTAGTTGTTTTACTAAATGTTCAGCACTTTAGGTCTTTCTGAACAGTATTACCTCCCCATCCCCCTCCAATCCGTTAGGTAGAGGGGACTAGTACCAGAGATACTGCTCATGTGTTAAGACATCGCAATCTAGCATCATTTAATATTGGTTGCCAGCGTAAACCCGCTCTGTCATACTAGACTACAAGTCCACTCTGTCATACTAGACTACAAGCCCGCTCTGTTACAAGTCCACTCTGTCATACTAGACTACAAGCCCGCTCTGTCATACTAGACTACAAGCCCACTCTGTCATACTAGACTACAAGCCCACTCTGTCATACTAGACTACAAGCCCACTCTGTCATACTAGACTACAAGCCCACTCTGTCATACTAGACTACAAGCCCGCTCTGTCATACTAGACTACAAGCCCACTCTGTCATACTAGACTACAAGCCCACTCTGCCATACTAGACTACAAGCCCGCTCTGTCATTCTAGACTTTTAGCCCGCTCTGTCATACTAGACTACAAGCTCACTCTGTCACACTAGACTACAAGCCCACTCTGTCATACTAAACTACAAGCCCGCTCTATCATTCTAGACTTTTAGCCCACTCTGTCATACTAGACTACAAGCCCACTCTGTCATACTAGACTTTCATCCCGCTCTGTCATACTAGACTACAAGCCCACTCTGTCATACTAGACCACAAGCCTGCTCTGTCATACTAGACTACAAGCCTGCTCTGTCATACTAGACTTTTATCCCGCTCTGTCATACTAGACTACAAGCCCACTCTGTCATACTAGACTACAAGCCCACTCTGTCATACTAGACTACAAGCCCACTCTGTCATACTAGACTACAAGCCCACTCTGTCATACTAGACTACAAACCTGCTCTGTCATTCTAGACTTTTATCCCGCTCTGTCATACTAGACTACAAGCCCACTCTGTCATACTAGACTACAAGCCCACTCTTTCATACTAGACTACAAGCCCACTCTGTCATACTAGACTACAAGCCCACTCTGTCATACTAGACTACAAGCCCGCTCTGTCATACTAGACTACAAGCCCGCTCTGTCATACTAGACTACAAGCCCACTCTGTCATACTAGACTACAAGCCCGCTCTGTCATACTAGACTACAAGCCCGCTCTGTCATACTAGACTACAAGCCCACTCTGCCATACTAGACTACAAGCCCGCTCTGTCATTCTAGACTTTTAGCCCGCTCTGTCATACTAGACTACAAGCCCACTCTTTCATACTAGACTACAAGCCCACTCTGTCATACTAGACTACAAGCCTGCTCTGTCATTCTAGACTTTTAGCCCGCTCTGTCATACTAGACTTTTAGCCCGCTCTGTCATACTAGACTACAAGCCCACTCTGTCATACTAGACTACAAGCCCACTCTGTCATACTAGACTACAAGCCCGCTCTGTCATACTAGACTACAAGCCCACTCTGTCATACTAGACTTTTATCCCGCTCTGTCATACTAGACTACAAGCCCACTCTGTCATACTAGACCACAAGCCTGCTCTGTCATACTAGACCACAAGCCTGCTCTGTCATACTAGACTTTTATCCCGCTCTGTCATACTAGACTACAAGCCCACTCTGTCATACTAGGCTACAAGCCCACTCTGTCATACTAGACTACAAGCCCACTCTGTCATACTAGGTTGTGTGCTAGCTATACTTTGGTTGTGTTAACCATTGAAAACAAACAATGGTGGGGGGGGGGGAAGAAAGTTTACTGTCCATATGGGAATTTAATGTAAAGGTCAGTCGGCCACTGTCCCTTAAGATCAACAAACGCCTGAATAGCTCAGCTTTAAGAGAAAAATGAAATGATGAACAACATATGTAGGCGGCGACGTCTTTATAGTATAATTATGATCACCATGGCAACCAGCCTAAACTAGTGTTTGTGGTTAGTGGTGCACATGGGGGACTCAGACACTGTCCTACTATTTCTTTTCACAAAGTAGGATACTAAAGTACTGGGGAGTAAAGAAACTGCCACTCAGGGGCGAACCTACCACGTTCTGGTACCCCCCCCCAACCTTTCCCCAGGCAGAGGTGTGCAGCTGTGGCCTTTACGTTACCCACAACCAACTTGTGAATTTTTAATGATAGACGGATAAAGTTGCTCCTTTGTATTATATTTTATTAAATTATCATATTCAGTCAATTATTAGTGTGATTTATATTTTATTAAATAAGAGAGTAATATAATAGTAGCACCATCGCCGTCCCCGGCACCACAGTATACACATGCCATTTATATGGGTCATTCTCGAGTCAGGAGCACGCGCCCGATGTGCCCAGCTTTTAAATGCGCCACACAGTGGCGCAACCAGAGGGGGGGATGTTTTAGCGCCCCCCCCGACCAAATCATCAATACATATTTTACTATATAAAGTCACTAAAAATACTGTTAAACTGTCTTTTTTCAATATGTAAGCCCCCCCCCCTTCCAGCATTTTTTGCTGGTTGCACCACTGACGCCACATAAAGACAAGTAAGTGCACAGCAACTCCATGTGCGGGGACGGGTGGTCGTGTTTTGTAGACCGGAGAGTCCTGCGTTCGAACCTCAAGTGAGAACCTTGGGATTATTTTCCAGGTCCCGGTCACGTGGTGTAAGTACCCCCAAGTCCACCCAGCTTTAATTGGGTATCTGACTTTTAAGTTGGAGGAGTAATAGTGGCTGTTTGTTCAGTCAATGCTACTTAAACAGATAAATTCTTAACTTCATCTGCCGTGACGTAGTCATGACGAGTATGTCAGTTGCGGATTATAAGACGGGCGCCCTGTACCCAAACTCTTTTTTTTTTTAAATGTGTGTGTCCACATTATCTTCAGCGCCTCAGACAACTGACATCCACCCGCCTTTGGCTATACAAAACAGCAACAATCCACTTCAACACTCAAAATTTATTGGACATTTAAAAATGTAAATAACTGCGTCTAATTGCGTTTATAAACTATAGAACTACATTTCACATAATAATCGTATTTTATAACTTCTTTTTTAGAGCATTTTCGAAAAAAAATGCTATATTGTCCCCGTTTTGTCTGTCTGTCTGTCTGTCCGTCCGTCATCACCCTAGATCTCAACAACCATAAGTCCCAGACCCATGATGTATATATCATTTTGTAGGTCTTGGCCTGCCAAGAAATGACTTTTTTCCATTTCGCGGTCTGACCTCTGAGGGCCGTAAAAGGGGGCTTATAAAGTACCGTTTTTTACTATATAAGCTATATTAATAAAGGAGCGCCCTATATCTCAGCAACCATAAGTCCTAAACCCATGATGTATATATCATTGTGTAGGTCTTGGCCTGCCATGTGTACATCAAAAGTTCATTTCGCGATAGGACCTCTGAGGGCCGGGCTTCAGGGCTTATATATTATATATATGGCCCCATTCTACACCCTGTACGTTCAATAACCCAATCATTTGGTGCGAAATACTGCAGCACGTAGTTTCACCAAGCTTTATTAAGAAACTCATCAAATGAAATAGTAAGCTTGTGTTCTGAGTTTAATTGAAAGTATCAGAGCTATGCAACAATTGACGGAGTTTTCGGACGATTAAATGACTACAATTTCGAATGTTTTCAATTATGAGTCCTATTTCAGTACCACAATCCACTTGTAGTTAGATTTAAGAGAAAATAATTTTTTTTCAAATATAAAGAAACGTCTTTATAATATTTTTTTTACAGATATATGCATTACACAATTGAATTTATAAACATTTCCAAAATTTACAAGTATTTACTGAAAGCTAACAAACGTACTGATACATAACATGAAAATGCGCTAACACGTCCTGTGTCCAGAATGGAACAGGCTTAATTGCTTGTTTTTATTAAACTTCATTTTTTCCCCTAACTCAAAAGCCCCGCGGCGAATATTTTATCGCGTCTTCCTGGTCAGTAGATAGCCTACCCCATCTCAGATTCAATGAATGTCACATGTCATATTTTGACCTATCCCTGTCAGGCTTTGTAATTTTAATTTTCGTTTGAGAATTTTTTTTTTCTCTTTTGAATAGTAAACATTCTAATTCTATATCACTGTGACAGAAGATACATTTTCTTTTTCGATAATGTTTTAAAAAAATGTATAATTTGGTATAACATTTTTTTTTGTAAACAACTCATCGAAGCTGTGACGTAATTGCTCTCTGCTACGTTCGAGCTTGTAAACAAAATCACAGCGCCTTCTTTACACGGTCTCTATTTTTTATAAGTTAATCGCTCATAGAGTACAACATTCTCGAGCAAATATTTCGCTGTGTATTTTCAAGATGTCTGATATAGAAACTACTCCAACCTCCTCAATGGATGCCTTCAAGCCACCAAAGAATATTATAACCACATTACCCAAGATGAAGGTTGCAACCGCTCGCCCAAAATACAGCGAGATGATCATCGACGCCATAATGGCGCTGAAAGAGCGCGGTGGCTCGTCGCGCCAAGCTATTCTCAAATACATTAGTACCACTTACAATCTTGGTGATAACTCCACGGCTATAAATAGTCGCCTCAAGACTGCGCTGAAAGACGGAGTAGCAGACGGATCACTGAAACAGTCGAACGGCACAGGGGCTCAGGGCTCATTCAGACTGAGTGACAAAGCGAAGAAGCTGAAAACAAAGAAAGTGGCAGAACAGAAACCCAAGTCACCCAAGAAGACTGTTGCCAAGTCGCCCAAGAAGACTGTTGCCAAGTCACCCAAGAAGACTGTTGCCAAGTCACCCAAGAAGACTGTTGCCAAGTCACCCAAGAAGACTGTTGCCAAGTCACCCAAGAAGACTATTGACAAACCAACCAAAAAGACTGCGCCCAATTCTCCCAAGACTATTGTTGCCCAATCTCCAAAGAAAACTGCAAAGTCACAACCCAAAAAAACCGTCGCCAAATCTCCTAAAAAGACCTCGTCCAAGTCTCATGAGAAGACTGCTGCCAAATCTCCAAAGAAAACTGCTGCCAAACCCGCAAAGAAAATTGCCAAGTCACCAAACAGGGCCAAGTCTCCCCAAAATTCTGTCGACAAATCTGCAAAGAAGGTCAAGAGCACTGTTAAGAGACTAGCTGTACCGAAGAAATCAAAGTCTCAAAAAAGACTGTCTTCAGTGAGAGCTATGACTCCATCGGTTAAATCTAAATCTGCCAAAAAATCAACTGTCAAGACGTCCAAGACTATCAAGAAATCTTCAGCTACCAAAGAGTAATTTTTTTTGTATTTTTTTTAACGGCCCTTTTTAGGGCCACTATATTTTTCTGAAGATGCATTTGAGGCTATTATAACTAAAATTGTGTAAATTGTTTGAGTTTGTAAACAGTGGGGCGATCTTTAAAAGAAGCGATCTTTAAAAGAATCTCGGTGGCAAATTTACAATTTGACAATTACTAAGCCTGGGTAATATTTCTAGCTGACATGACATTGTTGTGTTTAAATATTATCTGTCCAGTGGAGTAAATAACGCTTGTGGCGCCCGGGGCGGACAATACAAAAAATGCCGCCCCTTAACGTACCGAAAAATAAAACAAAAAATAGGACTACTAAATTGGTGAAATTGCCACATTGCTTGTAGCAAGATAAATGCCGCCCTTGGCGGACCGCTACACCCGTCCCTCGTTAGTTACGCCTTTGTATCTGATATGAAAACTATTCACCATAACGCACAACTGATAAGTTTTAACAATTCATAAACTAAAATTTTACCTTTTCTACTAGGTCACTTAATAATTCTACCAAAACAGTTTTGCCACATGTGACGGAAAGTGTTGTGTCCCCTCCCCAATAGGCCTAAAAATAAACAAACATAACTGGTCGTTCAATCCACGTCTTCCACGACTTTCCCCAAACTGATTTGGGAAAGCGACTTAACCATGTAAAAAACAACAACAACTCAGAAATTGTATTTATAGGACGAGTGATAGCTGAGTGAGAGTACATATAGGTAGCAAAGAACAACATCACTCATTCATTTTTGCAGTGTCTCATATCTCTCTCACTCTAGTGTTTGCCTAGCATCCCCAAATACCTAAGAGCCTAGGCTCGCAGAAATGTTACAAAGCCGTCTCTGGCCAAGCGCCACATTTGGCACCATTATATATATATATTGGCCAATCTATAGAATCAGAATGGTACACTGATATAATAATAATAATAATAGGCAGCAACCCAACTTCCACGCAGTGCCGCTCTTAGGTATTTGACCCCCATAAATTATAATAATGCCCCCATTAAATTAATTTTAATTTGCTAACAATTTGATTACTTTTATACACTAAATCTAGACTGAGTACGACCCATCCGGCTATTTGATCCTGCCCGTGCTCTTCCTCTCTCCACTCGTTCTCACCAAAGACGTTTACGTGTATATTATTTAACATAACCATTACCCACATGCTCTTTGTCAGGCTCTTCTGTCAAATTTAAGAACCCATTGTTAAAAAATGTTGCCATCCCCTTTGGACCTAGGCTATTGGCACGTTTTTTCCCCTGCTTATTTATGCTCGGACTCAATGCTTGGTAGCCATGACAACATTAACGCTTCAATTTACGGACATGATAAATTATACAACGAAATTCAGTCTCCTAAATAAAATGAAACTTTTTTATTTTTCAGATTATTTATATTCTGAAATTTTGTTTCTCTGTGAATTTAAACATAATAAGAATTATAACTTTTTATGCGGTACTACTATTTTGATCGAAATGAGTCAGTGCTTATTTTTTTGCATCGATAATGGCTGACTGGCAAGGCACGTACACTGTTACCGTTGGTACTGAAGACCAAATGACGGCAGTCACTGATAAGCTTATAAAAAGAGAAGAGGAAAGACAAGCCCAGCTTCAAAAACGGAGACAGGAAGAAAGTGAACAGTCGTTCAAAGTTCAGGAAAGTGTTAAACTTTTCTTGGATGCATTTAAAGCTGAACGTTTAGATTTGGAAGAACAACTAGACAAATCCAAATCTGTGGAGGCTTCAAATCTCATTACGCACTTTGATAATTTATCGCAGCGAGTATCTAAACTACAAAGATACGTATCAGAATCAGCAATGTTTCTGCCTCCATATGATCTCAAAACTGCTCAAAACATTTTGACATCACTGCAGACAAAAATTCATGAAAAAAGGGAAGAGTTAATCCCGAAAAAGAAATTTGCTTTCAAATCATCTAATAGAAAAACTGACAAAAGACCAGCAGTGTCTTGTAGTTTAAAAAGTGAGGAAACAGCTAAAGATTCCAATTCAGGAGATGACCTTGTTTTAGAATTAGCCGCTTGTAAATTTGTTGGTATATCGAATCGAACTCTTCAAAAGAATAGAAATGAGATAGATAAAAAAGATATTGCCTTAGCAAATCTAACTGACTGTACAGTCCTGTTGTATGGATCACCATCTGCTATACATATGAACAAATTGAAAAACTGCAAAGTATTTAGCGGCCCTGTGCCTGGTTCCATTTTCATTCGGGAATGTGTTAACTGTACATTTAACTTATCATGCCATCAGCTGAGAATTCATTCAACCACAAACTCTCATTTCTACATTCATGTGACCAGCAAAGCCATTGTAGAGGATTGTAGTGATGTGAAATTTGCCCCTTGTACATGGACATATGATGGCCAAGATGAAGACTATGCAACTTCAGGCCTTTCTAAAGATCGCAATAACTGGGATTTAGTAGATGATTTCAATTGGTTAGCAGCGGATGCTCATTCTCCAAACTGGTCTATTCTAAAGGAATCTGAGCGTATAACTAATTGGAATGTTTGAAAAATATGCATTTATTTGTATTTCTTTATTCTATTACATTATGCTTGCACAGCTTGGATATAACAATAAAAACCATTAATATTTATGTACAACTAGCTTTTAAATAGTTCTAATTTTCATCTCTTGGGATAACTGGTGTAGCTTTCAGTAATTCAAAGTCTATATTTGATTGCTTGAAGTTGAGAAGAAAAAGTTGAAAATATTATTTTTACACAATATGAATGTAAAGTTATCTTGACAATAAGAAAAACAATTAAATGATAAATTTCACAACTGAACTGTTGTCTGTATTAATCAAGATACACGGTTTTATGTTTAGTTTAGTGGAGAGAAATTAGTTCCTTTATTATTTATAATGTTTTTTAAATGAATATGAACAGAAAAAAGCTAGCGATGGTAGCTTTATTTTATCTTATATGGTATTATTTTATAGTAATCATAGGGTTAGGGAAACAGAAAAAGCTTAATTTATGGAAACAGAAAAAGCTTAATTTATGTAACACATTTATGAAGCAAACCTTTTTTTCACATAATTTTCACCATAACCGTATGTAATAAAAATATGTTTTACTAGGTCAGTGTGAACTTGTTCTGGATATATAAGTGCAACTTGCTGATGCTCTTGTGTAGTGACTGAAAATTAGTTTTTATTTATACTAGTTATACTGTACATATATTTATATGAATATATATTTTATATATACATGGAAATTGTTAAATCAAATGCATCATCATGTTTTTATTAGGTACATTTAATGGCTGTCCATTTTTTTACCCTTATTATC
Organism: Bulinus truncatus; assembly: GCA_021962125.1. Taxonomy (NCBI): domain Eukaryota; kingdom Metazoa; phylum Mollusca; class Gastropoda; family Planorbidae; genus Bulinus; species Bulinus truncatus. Next base: position 5,461,710 of record JAGDYQ010000052.1, read on the forward strand.
TTAGAGGCAGACAATATTGGTTAATAATCAGAGCATCCACCAACTCTTTCCGAATGTAGATTAATTTTTTTGTCAGATTGGGTATAGGCCAGAATATGTGTAGGGCTCTGCTGAGTTTCTTCAGCTCCAGACGTTGGTTGGCTCTCAAGAACTTTTAGCTAACCTGAATAGTCCTAACAAACAATATGATTCTGTGAAATGTAATTAATACAGAATAGTTGAAAACCTTGCCGGGTACTTGAAATAAAATAATAACAGGATGTCATTTATGTTATTTTTTGTTTAAGTTGTAAAATAAGTTCTGTTCGTTGTTATTTACGTAAAATTAAAGTTTAGTGTAGTTTATTTCTTCCATATTTTGACACAGGTTTATACAAAAAATTAAGCTTTACCATTTTACACTATTCAACAGTATCTTTCATACAGTATTGAATTTGAATTCTGAGTTTTGGGATGAAAAAGGGGGTCAGATTGGTAAATTCGATCATTTTCTATTAACTCATGGGTACGATATGAAAAAGAGATAAAGTTATTTTAGTAATAAAATGTGCATATTTGATAGATTTCATAATCAAATATTCATTTACTTGCAAGATAGTGAAGGTTGTTTTTTTTTAAAGATTTAATTGAGGTAACTCTCTTATAAAAAAATCAGACATATAACTTTTTTTTCATTTATTTTATTAAAGTGAGTATGAATATAGTTAAGTGTACATATTGTTAAGTATTTAATACATCAATGGTTTAAAGTTCTAAATAAGACTGGGTTATGTTGAAGACATGGAAAAAAAAACTTTTATATGGTACAGAAATATACAGGTACCTGTATAACAATTAGATATATATTTTGAAAAAATATTTACATCATCTTGGAAACTTCCAAATTTAAAATTAGAAATTTTTACATTCTTAATATAATATATTATGACTAATTGTTGAATATAATATAGATCTAATTCTATTTTAGAACAGTACAGATCTGTCTATGGTATGACATCAGTGATAATCTAAAACCATATTCTTCAAATCTATGAACAAATGAAATGCATGAAGGCAAAATAAAAATTATGCACCCACAATTGCAACATTTTGCACTTACAATAAATATTTTACAATAGACAAAGGCCCTTAACTAGATACAATATCACAGATAATGCATAAAAGAACAAAATGTCACATCATACAATGAAAGGATATTTTCAAGAATACATATTTTAGCTAGTAATTACAAGTATTGTTGATTGTTTGAAAAAAAAATTGCAGCTCACACAACACAAAACACCTCACACAACTTGGCTACATGAGAATGTCTTGTACTTTAGTTTAAATTGTCAAATAATTTTAACAAGTAATACCATGGTATCCATAATTTTGTATTTGGTTTCAATGTGTAAAACCACCAGCAGTTACATGTTTTTCTGCTAATAAAAAAACTTCATTCAGATCAGCTGCCTGCACATGGGGAACATGGAATGATTAAACATCAAAATGATTCCATATAAAAACAAAGTAATTACAAAGAATTTTACTATAATAATATCAATGCAAAATTTTTATTATTAGCACCAAAGTTAATGACTGATAAATTTCACATGGAAGTCAACATTATGTAACAATCTAAAAGTTTTCACAAGTTTTCTTTTTTGAAAGCTGACAGCTTACACAGGAGGAGCACCGTCTGTGTATCTTAGCGTTGGGGTAAAGGAGTTGTGCAAGTTGTTGCTGTGCAAGCAGCTGAATTCATCTTCACAGTATGGAATGAGACAAGCAAACCAAAGAAAAAATAAAAGCAGCAGTATGAAAGGTATTGCAGCACAGAGGACCCGCATCAGCAAAAATGGACGGACTTTAGTGTAAGACAATTCTTCAGTAGATGATTCAAGTTCTGTACTCAAACTGAGGATAAATAAATGAAAGACAATTCTGAAATAATCACGCTGTTATTAAAAATAATAATACTTTTACAACAATAGTAAAATTACATTGTTTTTATCATCTTCTTCCTCTTTCTTTGGCTTACATTGTTTTTATGCCAATAACAAATAGGCTATGTTATAATAATTTTTTTTTATTCTAACAATTGATGGTAAGCTATTAATAAGCAATTACTTATAAATATGACATTACTCAAGATAAAGTAAAGATTAAATACAGTCAGACACCTGAATGAGTAAGAAGCATTTCTTTTAATTATTTAAAAAAAAAAAACAATGCTGGAGCTTACAGATCAAAATATGAAAAATATATTTTTTAAAAAAATTGATTCCTTGCTATTTTATTTGTCTCCCTAATGTTCAAGTTAAAATTTCCCAGTTTTAAAAAAACAACTTATGTTCCAAAAGTCAAGTGGGGTCAAACTGTAGAAAGTGCTTGTCATATTTAAAAAAAATCCACAAACAACACATTAATTATGAACTGTTAATTATCAATAGAAAAGAAAAGGATTCAACTACAGCAACCTTAGATCAAAACATTTTATTTAATTGCAAGATTCAAGAATAACTATTATTTCTTTTCTTCATTTTAAAAAAGAGCACTAATTAAATGTTCGAGTTATACTGGTAATAAAATTTAGATATTTTAAATTTAAGTGAATCACTTCAAATTATAATGTTAAAATTATGTTTAGTTCTTCAATGTTACTGATATTTAGTAACCGCAACTCATAAATGCATTAAATTAATTTAATATAAATACTATGATGATCACAATGATTTATTTGATAATTCCTGACAAAGCCTACTTATCATTAGGCCAATGCAATGCAAAAATATCTTTCTAAACATTTCCTAATTGTGCAACAATGAATTTCTTCTTCATTTATATTATATGTACTAAGTCATATTTTGAATTCCGATCAAATGAAACTTAAAAAAAAATAAAATGTAAGTACCATTAGTTGAAATTGTTAGTTTTCCAAAGCAACTTATAAAAAAAACACAATTCACTAAACATAAATATAGAAGGAAACAAATTACCATCAACACTGAAATGTAAAAATTAATAATTAAGAAACAATTATACTTGTACTAATTGCTAATGAAATTTATGGAGTCTGGAATTATCCACATGAAAAAAGAAATGTAACTGTTGATGGACTAGAGTTGGTCAACATTAAGTAGGACTCATTTAAACATAACAATTAATAATGTCATATTCAAATATGTTTCAGCTAGAGAAATGGGGTTGGGATAACATAATGAGATCTTTTGAAATCTTGAACAAATTAGGATATATGTTACCTAGGATAGAACTATGCAGAAAATCATTAAGATATGGCTGTATTATAATATAGTTTTTTTTTCTCTAATACCAATACCAATGTTTTACTGAACATGTTAACAAAGTAGTTTTAGTCTACTAAATAAATAGCTGTACGTTTGTCTAGGCCTGTTTAAAGTTTCCAATGATATTATGTATTTTACATATGATGCACGAAGATGGGCATTTTGTGTAGCATTTTTTTTATTAATCGCCCTCTACTTTCTACTCAATCTACAAAATCTTTTCCAAGCACATCTATTCAAGCAGATCACCAATGACAAGAAATAAAAAAAAGAGAGAGAGAGACAAGCAGTGCTGAGTGAACATTCATTATTAAAATAAAAGAGCAATACTACAACGCAAGCAAATAAAAAAGTTGAGTGTGTGGTAGACATAACAAAACTAATGCAAGTTAAAAAAAAATGAGCCACAACAATTCCGGATAAGATGTGCAGGAAAAGGCGAAGACTGTTTTATTGGCCAGAGTTGTTGATGGATCAAAGGATCTCAGGTGAAATGCAAATAAATAAATCAATAAGGAGCATTTAAAAAAAAAAACATTCATTTTTAAATAGGAAGAATTTAAATCATTCCAAAAAAATTATATTAAAGGAATTGCTGAGAATCAGTTATAATTTTGGTTAAAATAACCCCAAAAAAGTGTTCATAAATTTGGATGCCATTTACTATGCATGCGAAGAAGGGCCAATAAATATCTAAGTATAAAATGGAACATTTACAATTTTTATGAATTTAACCAATGCACTAGAGATTAGGAAAGCTTAGAAATGTTTAACAAAGTAAAAAAAAAAGAACATTGAGGACTGTGCTCAGTTGTGAACTAGTTAATAGAACAAACAAAGCATATAAATCCCATAATCCATTATTTGGGTACATCATAGCCAGTGAAGTTTATTTATTTAATCCATTATTTGGGTACGTCATTGCCAGTGCAGTTTATTTATTTAATCCATTATTTGGGTACATCATTGCCAGTGAAGTTTATTTATTTAATCCATTATTTGGGTACATCATTGCCAGTGAAGTTTTTTTTTTTTTTTTTTTTTTGAGAATGGTATGCATTTAAAAATAGAGAAGAAGAAGAAAAAAGGAGTCAGTTGCTAGGACATGCAACATGACACATTATTTACTTATCATCCTTCAGACTGGTATGAAGCAAAGGGCCAGTACTCCCAGATAAGTGCTGTGGACCAAAAGGATTGCATTGAGATGAAATGTTAGCATAAACAAAAGGTGCTTATGAGTCAACTTGTTAGAAGGAACAATTAAAAGACATTGTGGGCTTTATATCTTATTGTAGCCAAACACAGTCTAGTAGTCTATTTTTTAAATGTGAAAATCTATTTGAGGAACCAGTAAAACAACCATTATTCTATATCATCTCCTATAATATACCAATGAAATGTTCTATTTATATAAGATATTTAATTAAATATATAAAATAATCTCAAATTAATTTTCATAAAAATTCAATTCATAAACTAAAATTTAGAAAAGTATGTAAAAAAATTCAGAGTGGAATAAATGAATTTGAAGAATCTCAGTTAAAACTGATTTATGAATAAAATGGAAATGATTGGATTTAAAAAACACATCTAATAAAAAAAAGTGCTCTAAAAAGTTAGTAACAAACACACACACTAGATCTGTAAAAGAAATTATTTAATATTTTTTACTTTTTTGAAAAAGAAATCATTTTCTATAATAAGAAGCCTTCTTATGGTTTAAAACAAATGTGGCAAACTAACCACAAACTTAGTCATTACAAATAAAGCAAAATAAAAAAAAAAATTATAATAAAATCTAAAATTACACATTTAAAATATACATCTAATTTATATTTAAAATTTTGGAACATGGAAGAAAAATTTCTTTTTAAAAATTAGCAGGGAAAATATTTAGTAGAAGTTTCAAACTGAAGATAAATGTAAAAAAAAAATAATTAAAATAAGAAGCAGCTATAAATAGTTCTGCTATAAATAGTTCTGCTATAAATAGTTCTGAATTATAAGGAAAGTAGTTATGTCTACAAAGTTGTTTTACTGAAAAAAAAAAAAAAATTAAATCTACAATGAAACATAATGTTGTGTTTGTTAAACTACCTGTCTTCTTATTGTTAATGGCGATCTTTTTCTGGATTTAACAGAAGGAGATCTAATTTCCAGTGCAGTGGGCAGATTTGATGAATGTGATACATTCCTTTCATCTCTACCACGAGCCTGTATTTGTTATGAAAAATGGATGATAACCCAAGGATAAATTAACACATCTTTATAGCGTTTTTATATGCCATATATACATTATTTCCAAAGATGTAAATGACTAACTATCAAATATTCCATATTTTTCAGACTTTTAAGATGCACCTTTTCCCCCTTTTTTATAGTCTGAATGCTGTCAGCAAGGATGTAGACATTTTTTTCTCCTCTAAAAAACTGGGTACTTTAGGTCGGGTGCCTCTTATAGTCTGTAAAATTATTTTGAAAAAAAAAAAAGAATGGAACTTACAGCTTTCTGTTTAGTTTTCAGTATTTGGAGCTTTTTCTCAAGATGGGAAATGTATGAAGATAACAGATTAGTCAAAGATCTCATTCTGTGGCTAATGCTGTGAGTTTTATCTCTGGCAGTTGCCATTTCAGGTGAGGACGTATTGAGCAGCAGCTTATCAGCTGTTTCTTTAAGAAATAGAACTTTGGACTGCTTACTTTGAAGATCTTCAGAAATGTTCTTAAAAAAAAATAATAAAAAGTTGCTCATTAAAAAGTGAAGCTTTAATTAGCAATCAAACATAACATTTATTGACACATAAATTGTTGAGTTTCACTGCGTTACAACATAAATAATTGTACTCTATTTAGGAAGTAAGTAAAATAAAAATATGTAACAAAAGAAGTGAGAGTGAAATACTTAAAGAAAGAAATTTTTTTTAATACATTTTACGTTTAATATACTAAAACAAACATGTTTCTAAGGTTCATTTAACCAGTCATACCAGAAGAATTTGATATTTTTCTATCAGTTTCTGTTGATCTCCAGAATTGATTGGCTCACAACGATGAACTTTGTTTTCAACGTCATCCAGCCAAAGAACGCAGTCATGGATATTGTGGTGAAATTCTTGACATTGTATTAGAGATATCTAAAACAAGTTTCAATAAATGCTGATAAAATAACTTTTAAGGCAACTTATGCAGATACCATGCAAGCTTAAATTGTTTTTTACAAGAGTAAGTTAAACTAATTTATTCAAATGATTTTAGTAGCATGAGTTAAAAAAAGTGTTTAAAAGCATTTATAAATACACAATTTTTTAATGATTTTTTTTTTTAATTATCAACCTGAAGATCTCTTTCCATTTCTGAAGCTGTGAGAAGAACACGATCCCATCTGTCATTCATTTCTTGCAGCTTTCTTCTGAGTTGGCGAGTGGTCATATTGTTTGCAATAAGGTAGGCCTTGCTCATAAAATTGATGGAAGAAATTACTGGCTTTTTGGATTCGATCTGGGACATAAAATCCTGAAAAAAAAAAGTCTTTTATTTTTTGCCTTTACTTATATAATTAACTTTTAAAAAGGCACATCAGATTAAAAAAAATAAAAAAATAATTTTTATGTGAGACATGGGTTTAGTAAAGTGAAAATCCTTTATTTAAGTGAGATATACTGTTTCAATGACATTCATTAATCAAATTGTATGTTAAACTAGGTACATGTACAAGTCAAGCAGGGGACTAGAAGACGAAAGTATTCTTTTAACTCACAGTGAATTGTCGGATGACCAGATTTAATTGATCTATGTCAACAGGAAGTGGTCTCTGGGTTGACTGCAGAGCTTCAGCCTCATCCAGCCAGGATATCATTTTGTCTAGGTCACTGCTGAACTGGGCCAAATCCTGGGATGTTCTGAAGTTCTGCTCAGTGGGAGACATTTTCAAGGAATGCCATTTCTGTTGAATCACTTTAAATACATAAAAAAATACTGATCAATAAATGATATAAAAAAATATATAACTAGAAAACCAAATAATTGATTGATAACTTGATGATAAAATGTAGCTGCAGACTCACATTTGACTTGCAGGTCAACATCGCCAATGACCTCTTGCCCAGTTTCAGTTTTCAATAATCTGTGGAGACTGGTCATTTTACTGACTGCTATCTCACATTCAACAAGTTGCTGAATCTTAATAACAAAAAAAAAAAACAACCATGAATAATGTTAACTTTTGTTATCTCTACATTGCCAAACATGACATGACAATTTTATACAGCGTAAAGAAAGCCTTCAAATATAATTTATTGTTCAAAGTTATAAGTAGTGACATGATGTTATATATATTAGTTAAAATATTTCTAAATGATAACACTAGATATCATTAATTCTCAATAAATTGACCTGGTTGGGTCTATGTTTACGTATTAACCAGATGTGACCTGATGTATGATACATGCAGCTGTTAAAGAATCATGACAATTTACCAATTGCTCTGGGTCATCTCGTGTGGCCATAAATGATTCCAGCTCAGACAATTTACTGTTACAGTCTTCGATACAGTCCACCAGCTCTTCCAGCAGGACTTCTATTTTTGTGATTCTGTCAAGCCTTGCCATGTCAAGGGGAGAGGAAGCTGGGGATGAACATTGGTAAACATTTTTTTTAGAAATGAAAGTAAACAGGTTAGTCCAGCTACAAAAAGAATGCGTATTCTGGTCTTCCATTTCAATCATTGTACAAACAACTGTTTTATATATAAAAAATTATAATCAATATATAAACCAATAAGATAAACACTACTATAAGTCTATCTGCTTGTATACATTTGAGATAAACTAAGAACACAGTACCTCTTCCATCAGTAACATCTACATCTCTCAGTGATGCTTGGTTGAACCGCTGCGGGCTTGGAGAAAATCTTCTTCTTGGAGATGCACGAGGCAAAGAGGAAATGTGTATCTTAGACGGTGACCTAGACCTGTTATCGGAAGCAGGCAGCGCAGTTGAGGCGGAGCTTTTCGCAGGTGATCTTGACCTTATGGGAGAAGGCGACTGAGACCTCTGTATAGACGAGTCAATCCATCTGGTCGGTGAGCTTGAATGCTGACCTGCTGACAATCTCACCCGGCTGGGAGAAGAGTCTGATCTATATTTTAGAGAAGGAGATTCAGGTGAGGACTTCAGGCTTCTTTCAGTCATTTCTATCTGTTGATTAGCTGTTGTGTCAGCCTGCACATTTCTGATCTGATACAGCCGATCTTCTGTTGAAAGAGAATAGTAACTCTTGTTTCTGCTATCAAATGTAATATCACCCTGAAAAAAATTAAAAAGATTTTTTCATTGCCAGATTATAAATAAAAAAAAAATAGATTCATTTTAAATAGACGACATTAGATGAGAAGGTTATTCAGAATTTTGTATGAGTTATATAATCAAAAATTTTTCTATAAATACATTTTATGTAATTTGTATTTAATTAAAAAAAGAGATTAAAAAAAGATTCAAACAAAAAGTGCTGATTGATAGTCCAATAAGTTTTAAATGAGGAAAAATTTTGTTTTATAAAAATATAATCAAAGACACATTTTTATAAAACTGATATAAGAATGACTGAAATAGGTTGGGACAGAAATTAAGACAAAATTGTTTACTTTAATATATTATTTGATTTATAAAAACAAGATTATGGAAGTTAACTGCAAAGAAAGTGAAAAAATTAATATGGATTTATGATATCCTGGTCTTTTCACAGACCTGAGCTACAAGCAGTCTTTCAATTCTTAATTTGGTGGTTATGATTTTTTCCAAGATTCTTTTGGACAATGCCTTGAATTCATCTAGCTCTCGCTGCACCCTCAGGGCTTGCTGACTGTCCCCTTTCTGGATCAGATATAACGCAGCCTGGTCCAGATATTCCATCCGATGGCGACGAGTGTGGAGCTCATCTTCAATGTTCTGAAAAGTGGTAAGACATTAACCAGATATTAAATACAACAGCAGACATTAACCAGATATTAAATACAACAGCAGACATTAACCAGATATTAAATACAACAGCAAAACACATAGTAGCTCTTCCTAGTTGTGTGATGAGGAGAAATAGGTTGGAATTAATATTATTTAATTTCTAACCTTCACTATTAATTAAAAAAACTTATATTAATTGTATAGGGGCGCGAGAATTCATCTGTTTCAGTAACCTCCGCATATAAAGGGATTGTGTGGTTAGCTTAATGCCCAGCCACCTTTACTCTTCCCAAGCTTAAAGTCGGGTACCCATTTAAAGCTGGGTGGACTTGGGGATTTCACCAGGACCTGAAAATATCCCACAGTTCTCACTGAGATTCAAACCTGGAACCCCTCCGGTCTACACTGCAAGAGCACCCATTTCCCTTATGGTAGGCTGCTAATTAAGAATGCTACATATAATACAGAAGATGCAACAAACTACGACAGTTTTTTTTTTAGGAAAGACAACACAGTGAAAGTCTGCATTCTAAGTATAACACACAAGTAGATGATGAAATATAGAACTTACCCTGATGTGACAACACATTGAAAGTCTGCATTCTAAGTATAACACACAAGTAGATGATGAAATATAGAACTTACCCTGATGTGACAACACATTGAAAGTCTGCATTCTAAGTATAACACACAAGTAGATGATGAAATATAGAACTTACCCTGATGTGACAACACATTGAAAGTCTGCATTCCAAGTATAACACACAAGTAGATGATGAAATATAGAACTTACCCTGATGTGACAACACATTGAAAGTCTGCATTCTAAGTATAACACACAAGTAGATGATGAAATATAGAACTTACCCTGATGTGACAACACATTGAAAGTCTGCATTCTAAGTATAACACACAAGTAGATGATGAAATATAGAACTTACCCTGATGTGACAACACATTGAAAGTCTGCATTCTAAGTATAACACACAAGTAGATGATGAAATATAGAACTTACCCTGATGTGACAACACATTGAAAGTCTGCATTCTAAGTATAACACACAAGTAGATGATGAAATATAGAACTTACCCTGATGTGACAACACATTGAAAGTCTGCATTCTAAGTATAACACACAAGTAGATGATGAAATATAGAACTTACCCTGATGTGACAACACATTGAAAGTCTGCATTCCAAGTATAACACACAAGTAGATGATGAAATATAGAACTTACCCTGATGTGACAACACATTGAAAGTCTGCATTCTAAGTATAACACACAAGTAGATGATGAAATATAGAACTTACCCTGATGTGACAACACATTGAAAGTCTGCATTCTAAGTATAACACACAAGTAGATGATGAAATATAGAACTTACCCTGATGTGACAACACATTGAAAGTCTGCATTCTAAGTATAACACACAAGTAGATGATGAAATATAGAACTTACCCTGATGTGACAACACATTGAAAGTCTGCATTCTAAGTATAACACACAAGTAGATGATGAAATATAGAACTTACCCTGATGTGACAACACATTGAAAGTCTGCATTCTAAGTATAACACACAAGTAGATGATGAAATATTTTATATAACTGCATTCTAAGTATAACACACAAGTAGATGATGAAATATAGAACTTACCCTGATGTCCACCATTTTGCCCTCAAAGTCCAAGTTATTTATATCCTGGATGTCAGTCAGCTGCAACTCTACCTGCCTGACCCATGTCACTAAAGAGCTTCGAGTGGTTTCAAAGTCTTCAAGTATGCTAGCTGAATGCTTTAATTTCTTCATGATCTGGAGGAAAAAAAAAAAAGGATTTTTGAAAATGTCCACTTTTGAAACCAATGATAAATATCCTATGATAAAGAATTATAAAAAAAATACAAAGACATCTACAGAAAGAGCATTTAGAATTTTTCTGCCAGATGAAACCTCTCCTTGAGTTATTTAATGGTTTAATTTTAATTAATTTTTTAAAAATTTATAAGATTATATTTTGAATGCGCCAGTTAAGCATTGAAAAAAAGCAGTACTATGTAATCTATGAAATATAAAACTTCTCAGTTGTACTTACCTCTGTTACTTTGTGCTGCATGGCATCCCACCTGTCATTCAGCTCAGTCATCATCACTTTTAGAGATCCGTCTAGGTCTGTCCGGCCCTCCTTTGCCAATTGACAGTAGAGACGATTGATCTGTTCCAATTCAGTCAGGTGATCATGGACATTTCTTTGCAGTTTCTGTGAAACAAGTTGCCAGTGAGAGAATGAAACTTAGTTTACAGTTATGTTCAATTTGGTAGTTTCTGTGAAACAAGTTGCCAGTGAGAGAATGAAACTTAGTTTACAGTTATGTTCAATTTGGGATAAAAGTAAAATTAAAAAGTCTCAAATGTAAATGTTTTTTACTTATATAAAGATTTTTCCAATCAAATTAAATTAAAACTCAACAGTTACCTATGAATTTAATACAATTAATACATAAATGGCCAGATACGAAATACTAAGCCGAAAAATGTATAAAGTGTGTTAAAAAAATAAAATGCTTATCATAAGTAAATTTAGACCTCATATTTTAAGATTTCATCTTTAGCAGCTCTAACATCTGGAATGTCCGGTTTAAAAAATTGAACCTCTATTTCTACTTGTTTCAGCCAATCAGAAAATCTTTCACAGTCTTTCTGGAATTTTTGCCACAATTGCCAAGTTTCTTCCAATCTGAAGGATAAAATAAAATAAACAAACCATATGCAAATAAATAAAACAGCAAAGCCAAAAAAAAAGAAAAGGAAAGGTAGTCACTTGGTTCGTCTCTGGGGCGACAAGGTGCAGATATTTTTCCATCTTCTTTGTAAAGTTTTCATGGCATGTTGAAGTGCAGTGAACTCAACTTCTGTCGGGCAAGCATCCGTGTCGTGGAGGAGTACCTCACACAAGTTCAACACAGCAGACACTCCCGCACTGCGACCCTCAATTTCTTTCTGTAAATCCTGTGCAGATTATAATACAGAGAAATACAGTGAGACTAATAAAAGTAAAGTAAAGTAAATGTGGAATAAAGTAACTTCAATATTTATTAAGTCTAGAATGTTATAGACATGGACTTGAAGAGAAAGACTGACAGGTTTATTTCGCTTAAGACAAGGCATGTGATGCCCCAACAGCTGTAACTAGTACATGCACTAAATGACTACAATTACACCAGGCTCAACTATCAGCCATATTTACCTTGTTAGCCTCTAGCTTGGCTTGGATCTCTCTCAAGTTTGTATCTTTGTAAGCAATCCCACCACTGAGTTCGGCCTCCACACTGGACAACCACTGGGTCAGTTTCTTCATGCTAGTGTCAAGTTGTTTCACAGCTAGAACTGTCTCTTGTAACTTTCTTTGTCTAACAAATGCATTATTAAAAGAGCATCAATAAAAAAAAATGTTTTCTGTTCAATTTTGAAATCTTTTTTAGGTATTATCATTAATTAAAGTTTTAAGATACAAAGTACTTTAGATTTCAATAATTTTACTCTTTGTTAAAAAAGCATAAATTAACTTATCATAAAGTAAAAAAAAAAAATTAATTAATTAAATACGGTAACATTACAAAATGCTTTCTGTTAATTTCTGAGTTTTGTTTCAGTGTTTTTAGATGTAAAATACAAATGATTCCAATCTTTTCTAAGTACCTAAAATCTAAAATGGCTTGCAGCCGTTCCCATTTTTCTTCTAGCCGAAGAATCTTCTGCTCAATGTCTGATGCTCGTATTTCACTGCTATTTCTGATAAGATGTCTGCCTTGTGAAACAATCTCGTTCTTTTCAATTTCTTTCCTTTCCATTTCCTGCTTGTATTCCTAATGGAGAAAGAGACATTATCCAATAATTTATCTCAATGGCCCGATTTTCATTATATTGTTTCAAATCTTTTGTTTTCCTATGTTTTAAAACTTCACGCATCAAAACAAATAATGTATTTACAATAGACCAGTGCTACATTTTAATAAGCAATGATGTCAAATAAGGCGGCATCATTTAAGTAATTAAAAATAAAAAAAAAGACAGTTGTCGTGGAGCATTTATAAAACCAGATTACCTTTTCTAATTTATTCAGCATATCTTCCACCTGCAAGTCACGGTTGGATAAAATCTTGATTTCCATATCATCCATCCAATGGAACAGAGACTGAATTGATTGACATACATTTGTCCATCTACATTTGATGACAGGAAATCAATTATTAATACCCTAGTAAATCACATCTCTTAATTACTGAATAAATCTTTATTTCAGACTCTGACCTGAAAAGAGCTTCTGAAAGTCTTTGCTCTCTGAGATGGATCTGGTGTTGCAGCTCTTCCCACTGCTTGTTCAGCAGACGTATTCTTTGGTGGATAATATTCATATCTTCTGCTTGTATCATTTTACTGAGTTGCCTTTCTTTCATTATCAGATCCTGGCGCTTGCATTCTGAGTTTGAGAAGTCAATGGAAATATCCTGCAAATAAAAGTGAATAAAAATATCAGTGTACAACTCATTTATTTACACTGCATCTTCGTCACCGATTTCTTTGAGAAAATTTCTTTACACACCCTGCAAGTGTTCAGCTCCATCTGCAGTTCATCAAATGTGGTGGGGAGATCACTCTGGATTCCGAGTCTGATTTCTTTCAGCCACAGCAGCAGCTCTTCGATGTCGTCCTCACAGTGGAGCCACTGTTTGTTCACATCCTCAAACCTGGACTTCTGGTCACCAAGTTGACCGAATATTCGAAGCCAACGACCACGAAGATCAGAGAGTACATCCTACAGCAGACAAAATGGTTCATTAGCAATAAGTTTGTATCTAAGCTTCATGTTAAGCCCATCAGAACACAAAATGGTTCATTAGCAATAAGTTTGTATCTAAGCTTCATGTCAAGTCCATCAGAACACAAAATACATTATAAAGTAAGAAACACAATAAACAAACCTACAAATGATATTTTCCAGATGGATTAAGAGGCTTTAATATGAGGGATTTATACAAATATCAAACCTTACCTGTACATGTCCTGCCTCATTGAAACCAGTGTGGTGCAGTAAGTTTTCACCATATTCATTTATTTTATGATATGTTGCCTCTTGTAAAGAAAACTCATGCTGAGTGGTCTGTACAAGTAAAAAAAAAAAATTTTTCTTCTTCGGTTTTCATTTGAATATTCGGTCAACTTGGTCAAATACAAAGATATTCAAAACATTGAAAAAATGTTCAAGTTAAAACTACAGCGGTACCTAGACATATGAGTGCCTGAACCATTGAGAGAGCAATGTTTTGATTTGAAATACAAGAAAAATTTTAAATACGAGCAAATTTATGGAACGAATTAAATTCATATCTCTAGGTACAACTGTATTATTTAAAAGTGACATCTTACCTTGACCTTGTCCACCAAAGACCTTATTATGTGCAAGGAATCAGTTTCAAATTCACAAGCTTTTAAGTTTTCTTCTTTCTCAATGAGCCAATCCTTGAGCTGCCGGCTGAGGGAGTGGAACTGATGCCATTGGTTAATTAGACCTTCAATCATTGTTCTCCTCTGGTGAGCTCTCCTGGAGACACTCTGCCACTGGTCAGAGAGAAGGTCGAGTTTCTTTTGGAACTCTTCGCTATCTTCCACCTCACCAGCCCTCATCATTCTCATACCATCACTGATGATGGCGTACAGAACTTGCTGATGGTTGCCAGCCTCACTTTCAAAGTGCTGAGAACAAAAGGTTATGTACAGTAATCAATGATTTTGTAACACAACAATCAGCCTAAAACATCTCATAGAAATATATAAATAATGAAACCTATAAAGTAAACAGTTTTAAAACTAATGCCAAAAAATAAGAAATTTAAAATTTACGTTTGATATGATAAGTAATATTTAAACATTTTTTAAACACTGTGTTTATATATAAGTTTATCAAAGACATCCTGAAAATTAATCAAGTATTATAAAAATGATTTTTACTTCTATAATCATTGAGTTGGATTCAAGCATTTATTCATTTTTATTACCTCACACTGGCGTAATTGTTCTTTAAGGTCATTCAGATTGCCTCTCAGCTCTTTGGCTAGATTTATTTCAGTCTGGGCAAGGAATGTCATCCAAGTTTGACATTTCTCTGTGAAATCTTGCTGAACTAGTAAATGTTCTTGCATTCTTCTGCACCTGTCATTTGTCTCCTCGTACAACCTCTGCCATTTGTGGTTGAGGTCTTTTAGTCGGGTTGCATCAAATTCATTTAATGCTAAGCGATAACTGCAGAAAAAATATACAAGTTGAGCTATGCAGGTATATTTAAACATTCAGAAGATAGATCGTTAGTTTAAAGCATGATGTTTTTCAATCTTTTTTTTTTAAGTTGACATTAAAAAAATAAATAATCAAAAACACAAAGAAATCCAAGCATCAAACTAGAGTTTTAAAAAAAATAAAAATTTTCGTCAATTAGCCATGAAATAAAATTTTGTGACCTATTTATATGTAAAAGTGATTAATTAAATCTACCCCAGGTCGTTGACAGCATCCAATTTGCTGTAGTTGGAGATGAAAGACAAGACGAGCTCACTCAAAGTTTTCTGTTGTCTTTTCAAAACATCTTCCTCAGCAGATCGTTCGGGATCTTCAACTACAAGAACTGTTTCGGCAGAACTTAAGAATTTCTGAACAGCCTGATCAAAGAGAAATTATTAGTAAATTTGATTATTAAACAGTTTTTCTTAGAATATGAATGAAGTTAATGTCGACAGAAGTGTTTATAGGGACTGCAAATAAAAATGAATTCATTATAATTATTTAATCAGCACAATTATTATTCATGATAATTATTTAATCAGCACAATTTTTTTTTTACATAATTTCTAAGCCTATGTTTGACATTGCCATTACCTCAAAAGCTTTATTGAATTTGTTCAGCTGGGACATATCGTCTGTGAGATGGGACATCTGCTGAGTCACCAGCTTTCTCAAGGTCAACATTCGCTGCTCCAGAGCATTGTTTCTGGACATGACAAATGATATTGTTGAAGGACTCAGGTATTTAGTTAGTTGGTCTGTACTGTTATAGAGACTGGACATTTGAGACTGGTAATTGTCGAGCTCTGACTGAATTTCCTGTGGAAAAAGAAAAAGTTCATTAATAAAATGATAAATAAACTATATAAAATGATAGATAAACTACAGTTTGAAATGGAATATTTTTGCTTTAAATGAGATAGCCATAAGCCTTTGATGAATTAGACAAACTCAATGCTTTAAGAGCCTGTGAGACGTCAAGTTTCAGCTTCCTAATAAAAAAAACGTATCCTGACAAAATGTGTCAAGAATTATGTAAAGATTAAAAAAATGAATGGCACAAAGTTAAAGTTTTTCATCAAATGCATTTATTAATATCATGTCTATATTCAACTAATTATTGATTAAATAAATTAGCAAAGTCTAACAACAGCTAATCCCAATTACTTTAAGTCTACTCAGAGAAGCTTGCTGTTGTAACACATCATCTCTTTTGTTTTTGATTTCATTGTACATGGCCTCCTGCGTGTCCAGCCAGTTCTGGATCTTGCCGTAGTGTCTCTCCAAGTCCTCACACTGGCTAAGGCACTGTTTCAGCATGTAGCAGCGCTCCGTCAGATTTGAGCTGAGACAGTCCCACCTGGCATGGAGGTCGGTCACAGTTTTTTGAATGTCATCTTGCACAGCTGGTTCGCAGACACGTTTCAGTTGCTCTGATAAATGCGTGAATCTCTCTCGATGCTTCATATTCATGTTAAGCTCTTTTTGAAGGGTCTGCAACAGAAAAAATATTGATGAAGTCATTAAATGGAATATGCTAACCATAATAACGACATCAAAGTGACATAATAATGACTTTCACAAAGCAAATTATATATTATAGCAACACCTGTGGCACTTTTATTTTACCTGAAGTTTTGCCACCTGGGATTTCAGAGTACCGATGTCTCCACCAGCTAGTGAGTACTGATTGAGAGAGTATTCTGTCTGGGTGAGTAACATATTCAGCTTGGCCATTTCAGCATGGTAGCTGCTCCAGTGGTCAGTCATATCTACAAGGAAAAAAAATAACAATGTTGAGACATAACGAGGGCAGTTCAGTTGTAAACTTTGCAGCTGAAAATTTAATGAGGGACTGGATGTATTCCACAATTTAAACTGACATTAATGAGGGACTGGATGTATTCCACAATTTAAACTGACATTAATGAGGGACTGGATGTATTCCACAATTTAAACTGACATTAATGAGGGACTGGATGTATTCCACAATTTAAACTGACATTAATGAGGGACTGGATGTATTCCACAATTTAAACTGACATTAATGAGGGACTGGATGTATTCCACTATTTAAACTGACATTAATGAGGGACTGGATGTATTCCACTATTTAAACTGACATTAATGAGGGACTGGATGTATTCCACTATTTAAAAGTTGCACACACTGACCATTAAGCAACAATTCCATCTGTCCAACTTGGTCATCAAGCCTGGCCCATCTTTCCTGAATGGTCTGTAAACTGTCCTTTACTGACCGCTGGCAGCCTGGAGAGTCATGACTCACTTCTATCAAACTGTTTCCCAGGGTCTGGAGAATTTTGATTTCTTCTGATTTTACTTTCAGTTGGTTACGGATGGCCTGGTATATAAAAAAAAGTTTTCAAATGCTATTTTTTTTTTAAAGTATATCATGCAATGATTGTCAGTCTCTCTGATGATTTTAAATTCTAAATTTTAAAAACATATACTTTGTTTTTTTTGCTTTTATTTCAACTGACTTTAAATGTAAGTCTGGTTTGATTAGAATTTACAAGTACTGCAGCTGATATTATTTTTTTAACAACTCTGATCCAACAATTTTTTGCAGGTTATTTGGGATTCAAATTGTGTTGAGAACTTTTAACAATTTGTAAAACTGCATCTCAAAAAATTTAACGCAGTTCGCATTAATCAAGATGTCTGCTATTTAGTTATTAAAAATTATTCTGAAATATGATTGCCGACAAAATTAGCCGATTACTTTACAATCCTTCAGCTTCTGTTTTACACCAACTTCATGGCCAATCAGCTTGTAGCGTTTAATGGTATCTTCCTGTTCACTGAACCAGGCCTGAAGTCTTTTCAGTGTCAGATCAAAATCTTCCCATTTGTCGTGAAGAGACTGAAAATAAAAAAAAAAAAACCATAACAATTTTGCTCCCCCTTTAAAAAATTTAGAGTAAAATATTAACTAAACTGAATTTCTGAGGTCTTGCATTGATCTTTTTTTCTCACTGAAACACCAGACAATACTAAATGCTATTTTTAATGTGTGCTGCTATAACGTAATACATGTATACAGGCAGTGTTCTGGTTACAAAGTAAAGTTCCCTTAGCCATAGGGAGAGATGAAACATTCATCTGTTTCTGTAACTATGGCATATGAAGGGATTGTGTGGTTAGCAAAATGCCCAGCCACCTTTACTTCCCCAAACTTAAAGTCAGGTACACACATTTAAAGCTGGCTGGACTTGGGGGACTATACACCAAATTTAGCCTGGAAAAAATTCCCTTAGTTCTGACCAAGGGTCGAACTCTTAGTTCGACAGTCAAGCACTCTACGCAGCTCTGCCATCTGTCCATCCAGTGTTCGGGTTTGCTATATTATTATTATTTTAAAAAATTAAGGATTGAAGTGAATAAATAACAATAAAAATACAGCTTAACTATATTTTCAAGTTCATGATATTGATGCAGAGTGTTTTTATCAAGTTCAAAACTCTGTATAAGCAAGGATGAAAACAAAAACATATCAAAGTAAAAAAATAGGAATGATGCTAAATTATAATGATTCAAATAATCAAAGTTAAAACTATACACCCTTTTGTACAATGAGAGATACACAAATATTAAAATAAAAAAAAAACAATAATTAATTGAATCATTTTTAGTTCTTGATTTATATGAATACATGTTTTCTTTTACCTTCAGGGTATTGAGTCGATCATTTACATTCTGCAGGACGTCTTTCCACTTCTTGTTTAGCTGTCCAAGTTTTTCAGCAAACTCTAGTTTCTCATGTGGCACATTGACTTCATCAGGATGTGGGGCTAAAATTTTCTGATTGACAAAATCTACTGGCATCTGCCTACTGGTCAGCTCAACTTTATAGTCCTTGAGGGGAAATAAAACAGAGGATGTTTTAATGACATAATTTTACAAAAGCTGAATAGGCTGTGTACCCCAAAACTATTTTGTAAAAGAAAACTGATTGACTACAGTCACTTAATCAGTCCAATTTATGGAGACTCAAAGTAAGCAGAATAATAAAATGTTTCTGTTAAAAAAGAATTGTAAGTTATACAGATGTCTCTGACACCACAAGCTAGGGAATAAATTACCTTTACCTTCATTCAAGAAAAATTCTTAACCAGTTTTACTAATTCCCTTTTAAAAAAACCAGTTATCAAGTAATTTAATCGGTGTTTTTTTAATGAGTTGTTAGAAATTATTCAATTCATTTCAGCATATGTTTGGTATTTGTTTTTCTATAATTTGGTATTTTTCTGTTTTCTATATTAAAAAAAGCATTGAGTTTTAAAAGTTTACATTAATTACATTATTACTTTCAGCTACACCTATGATACAGATCATTAATTACATTATCACTAGTTGAGATACAGATCATTAATTACATTATCACTAGCTGCTACATCTAAGATACAGATCATTCTAATTTATGCTTACTGTATATTTTTTAATCATGACTTCGATATCTGACACTGTTTCCACTTTCTTCTGAGCATCTTTAGCGAGACATTTCTTGATTTTGTTAATCCAAGCTGTCAGCTCTGTAAGTGCCTGGCGTGAAGGCATCAGTTCCATTTGTCTTTCATACAGAAATTTCTCTACGTCCAAGATGCCGTGCTCCAACTGTTTCCATTCCTCTTCAAAGTCACTCAGTCTGCCAGATAAACCTCGGGTGTCATAATTTTTGTTAAGGAGCAGTTTGTTACCAACATCTAGCACTCTGTTTTTCAGAGAAATCTGATTTTCAATCTCTTTACGGAATTCCTAAAAAGAAATGAAATAAATGTTTCAAAACATAAAATCTTTTTATAAATTGCAATTTTAAAATTTTCAAAATATAATTTTGTTTAAGATATATGCAAATATATGCTAAATGTCAGCAGTAAAATGTTTTAAAACAAAGTAATATCTTGCCGCTAGAAATAAAAACCATGCTATGAACCCATTTCATTTTAAAATTAAAAACACTTTATATAGAATGAATATCAGACTCAGATTAACAATAACTCTAGCATACAATTTTTTATAACTCTAGCCAACAATGTTTTTTCAATGATCATTGCATTAAGTCATTTGTTCAAATTTATGAATAATCAAGATATGTTACTACCTAAGTACATTGAATAAAATAGAGTAACTTGAACAGAATAAAATATAGTTCATAAAACTCAATGACACGTTTAACATGTTCAATAAATAACTCAATGACACGTTTAACATGTTCAATAAATAACTCAATGACACGTTTAACATGTTCAATAAATAACTCAATGACACGTTTAACATGTTCAATAAATAACTCAATGACATGTTTAACATGTTCAATAAATAACTCAATGACACGTTTAACATGTTCAATAAATAACTCAATGACACGTTTAACATGTTCAATAAATAACCCAATGACACGTTTAACATGTTCAATAAATAACTCAATGACATGTTTAACATGTTCAATAAATAACTCAATGACACGTTTTACATGTTCAATAAATAACTCAATGACATGTTTAACATGTTCAATAAATAACTCAATGACATGTTCTGCATTTATGACTATGGGTCATGGTTTGTAAGATATTAAATCTTTTCATATTATTCTTTTTAAACTTTCCTAACATTCTTGAGTGATTCCATGTACAATAAGCAGAGAGTTTTATTTTTTCATAAATATCTGGAACATCCGCACCATTTGAATTATTAGATGAGCATACAGATGTGAATCAATTCTCCATATAGATGAGCATACAGATGTGAATCAATTCTCCATATAGATGAGCATACAGATGTGAATCAATTCTCCATATAGATGAGCATACAGATGTGAATCAATTCTCCATATAGATGAGCATACAGATGTGAATCAATTCTCCATATAGATGAGCATACAGATGTGAATCGATTCTCCATATAGATGAGCATACAGATGTGAATCAATTCTCCATATAAGAAATACATAAAAAAAGAAATTTCACTACAGAAATAAAAAATTGTAGTGGTCACAAAACCTTTTCAAGCTGGAATGTTAAAATTTTTATCAATTTATTCAAATTAAAATGCCAGTTTCCATTAATTGTATTAACCAGTTATGTAGCCCTGGTTAAACTAAAATTTAAAAGTATCAAGAATTTTACAGCAGTGAATTTATAATTTAAATTTGGCCGTTGTAAATATGTTTTGGGTAGTTTAGAAAATAATAAGAACACTAATCCTGCCCCATCAAATAAAAATGTTAAGAAATTAAGCACTTACAAGTTTTTACAAAGAGGGTATAAGCACTAGAAATAGAACTAAAAGTGTAAACAGAAGTAAAACTGAAACTATTAATCAGACAATAAAAAACAAAACAAAAAAAAAAAGAACCCAATAAAAACAAACAATAATTCATGGTGATAATGTATGTAGAAGAAACTACACTACCAGAATACAACAGTTTTGAATGCAGAATAATTTTGCGACTACATACCAACACCTTCTCTACTTTATTTCTTACGGCTGCGATTGTCTCCAGCTTATTAGGAGTCAGCTGCTGGAAGCTGGCGAGTTTCATTTTAGCTGTGGCAAGCCATGTTGATAGAAGCGCTGCATCTCTTTCAAAGATGGACAGCTGGTCTCCTAGAACTTCAGTTCTGCACAACGAATTAGAAGAATTCATAAACAATAAATTACAGTAACAAACAGAGTTGTACAAATGTCAACAAAGATGTTAAAAATTTAAGTTGGTTTTTGAATCTTGTGACCAAGAAAATTGTTTTATGTGGTTCAGAGATAATGTCACAAGTTGTTTTTATTTTTAGAGGGAAATGGGCCATGGTATTTACTTATCAATAAAATATGATCCAAGGGAGAAAATAAGAAGAACCAAAACTATATTTCATTATTAGGTTTGCTCTATTTTTAGTTGACCTAACCTCTTTAATTCACTGGTGAGTTCTGTGTTTAGTGCAACCCATTTCTCAGCCAGGTCACTGATAGCAGTCTCCAGACTTGGGCAATTCACACTGTGCAGGATGACCTTTCCTCTTTCTACAACCTCATACACAAGATTTCTTTCTTCTGCCAGTTTCAGCTGAAGGCTTTTGAATCTGGAATTTAAAAAATGTTTCATTTTCACACTTGGCTACTATTTGGATAAAAATAAAAAAAGAAAGTTTTCATAAAAGAGATCATTTGGACCATCAAAGGTTGGGCAGACTATGGCCCACTCAGTTGTTTGACCTGGTCTGTGGACCATCAAATGAAGCAAAGGTTGGGCAGACTATGGCCCACTCAGCTGTTTGACCTGGTCTGTGGACCATCAAATGAAGCAAAGGTTGGGCAGACTATGGCCCACTCAGCTGTTTGACCTGGTCTGTGGACCATCAAATGAAGCAAAGGTTGGGCAGACTATGGCCCACTCAGCTGTTTGACCTGGTCTGCACATGTAATTTATACTCATTCATACGAACATCACACTCATCTTCTCTTGGTCTGGCTCTTTTGTCAATTTTATTGGCTCACCATTTAAAGCTTGCCCACTATTTAAAGTTTTCTCACCATTTAAAGAAGCTCATCAAACGTATAAAGTTTGCCCACCTCTGAGATGAAGCAAAGTTTCCTTATTTTTAAGTACTTACGTATAATTTTTAAAACAGATACTTGACAAGCAATTGAAACCAATTAATGTATTAAAAAAAAGGTAAACAGATATATGTATATATGCCATGGAGCATACAATTTCAAGATTTCACTTCATTGCTTATTGAGTGAAAGTCACAAAATTAATTATGTGGGAGGGTGAAGAAAAGCTTTTTTTTATGTTTTATTGTTTATGTAATTAATTCCTGATTCTATTTCTCATAGGGGAAAAAATTGCTGTTTTGAGAGAAAAAATTATTTATTTATGTATTTATTAACTATCTTGGATGGCCTAATCTTTATGCATATGATTCATGATAAATGAACTTAAGTTTAACTCCACTTAGAAAAAAACAAAAAAAAAACAACTGAATATTTAAAGTCTCACCTGCTGAGTTTATTCTGAATGGTAGTCAAGGAATCTGCACTGTTAATTTGATGCGGAATGTTGAGTTCAACAGAGAGTAAATTTTTATGGACTCTGTGAAACTTTTCGTCACATTCTGTCCACTCTTTGACCAATCTCTCTAGCCTGAAAGACAATATTTGTAATAACAGAGATATGAAAGGAATTTAATGTGTGTAGGTTTTGAAGTCAGTCACTATCAGCACACTGGATTTTCGGCAAACTCAGTACCTTTGGCCATGTAAGCTTGCCTTGTCAACCAGCACAACCGTGAGACTCATCAAAGAAGATAATTTGTGCTGCAGGCTTGACCTGGAATATTCATCACAATGACTGGCCAGCGAGTCCAGCATTGCCTTGTTAGCCTCAAGGTCACTGAAGAAATCCTGATAAAACAAGTCATCAAAGCAGACATTTATTTTTTACTCTTGACAAATTACAAAATGAATCAACACACAGCGGTTTTTTAAATAAATAAAAAAGTGACCTTCTTATGCAAAATATGAACACAACGATATACAATAATTAAAAAAAAAAAGCAATAAACAATCTAGGAATACATGCTAGAAATTTTTTTGGCTTATAGTTGATTAGTTTAAAAAAATGTACTTTATGAGCAGAGAGCTGTTGCTTCAGATGGCTCAAATCTCTGGCAGTGATGGAGTCAGACTTTAATTTTGCTTCAGCTGTTTCCAAAAAGATTTCATAATCTTTCAACATCTTCTGATACTGATCATATATAGAGATAGACTTTTGTACATCTGACCTTTTATCCATTGCCTATAAAACGAAAAAAAAAATGTGTGTAGATATTATTCGGTTAATTTATCTCATATAATGTACAAACCTAAGCTGGTTATTAATGTTCAACTACTGAAATATAAAATATATTATGGACTATGAATTACTTTAACTCTCAACCATTGTAGCATTGACTTTTCGATCCCCGGTGATCGACAATTTTTTTATGTTATAATTCTTTATATTTTTACTTTTGATCAATTTATTTTATGTTTTGTTATAAAAAAATGAATATTTTAGCAAAAAATACAACATTTTACACATTTTGTACATTTTAAATAAAAAAGTTATTAATTAAAAGTCTCGTGTTTACGTCACAAACTTCCGGGATGATGGTCGCCATTTTGTCACTTTTACGACAGTCCTGTTTTTATTAGCGTCTCAATTTTTTAAAGAATTATGGATATGTATTCATCTTCCGACGATGAAAATGACTATATTTCAAGTGAGGATGAAGTTTGGCTTGAAGAGGAAGAAGAAGAAGTCAGTGAAACTGAAAATATACATCGATTTTCCACTAAACAAGTCAACAATGGAAGGTAAACATTAGACTTAGTGGCAAAGCCGAAACGCACATGGCAATTTTTTTCAATTTTTTTTTATTTTGTTTATTGTATATTCATTAGTAGATATTTATAGGTATCAAAACATTTACAAAAATTATGTTAGTTTAACTATTTATATAATTAAAGGTACATTTTCCACACATTCATTTATAATTCATATTTGTTTAGGGCCATAGTAAATGTAACTTTCTTTTGTTTACATTAGTAGCTTGATATCTTTTTTTCACATTTGAACAAAACTAAAGAAATAATTCAACAATTTTAGATGGCTAATTTATTACTGAATATTTTGTTGAATAAATTTTTAACAAAATATCATTGTTTCATTTTAAAAAAAATGTTTCTAATGTTACTACATCTTTTTATCTTCAGTTATGATGACCAAGATTCTGGACCTCCTTATGCTTTGCCACCCTTCAAACCTGAGAGAACTCCTGGAGCTCATTTTCCAGAGTCATTTACAAGACAAGACAGAAAAAAGTATCTGACTCCTCTGTCCATTTTTTCTGTTTTTTACTTCAACTTTGGTCAGAGAGCTATGCAACACGACTAATCAGAATGCTGCATTTATTGGACCAACTAAACCAGCCATGTACAAAAACTGGACAGATGTAGGTGAAGAAGAATTTATGAGCTTTATTGGACTTTTAATGTACATGGGGATGATACAAGCTCCAAATGTTCAGTCTTACTGGAACAAAAAAAGTTTATTCAATGGACTATGGGCAAGAGCCTTTATGACCATGCCACGTTTTGAACAAATACTTAGTTTTTTGAAAGTTTCAAACCGAAACACCGAAAAGGCAGAGGATAAATTGACTAAAGTTAGGTTTTTGTTTTGATTTCATTAGAAGAAAATGCATGAAATTATACCAGCCTGGACCTAATATTTCAATTGATGAATGAATGGTTAGAAACAAAGGAAGATATTCATTTCGTCAGTACATTAGAGATAAACCAACTAAGTGGGGGATGAAATTATGGGTGCTCGCGGATTCTGTTACTGGATATACATATGATTTTGATGTTTATTTGGGTAAGTCTGAAACTTTATCACCATTTGGATTAGCTTATGGGGTTGTAATGAATTTAATATCTTCCATTGTTAATCAAGGCTATCGTTTGTTTTTCGACAATTTTTATACTAGTTTTGTTTTAGTAAAAGATTTGTTAAAAAAAGGTGTATTAGCCTGTGGTACCATTTTGACTACTAGAAAAGGATTTCCTACTGAATTAAAAAATGTAAAACAATGGGAAAAGACTTCAAAGAGGGGTGATATGAGATGGGTTAGGAAAGAGGAAACTTTAACAATGCAGTGGAGGGATAACAAAACAGTATCTTTGGTTTCTACAATGCATAAAGCTATTCTTTTAATTCAGTCATGAGAAGAAATAAAAAAAATGGGACTTTTGAAAAATTAGAAGTAAGACAACCACTTTTAGTCAAGGATTATAATATTAATATGGGAGGGGTAGACAAAAGTGATCAACTTTGAAATAAATATAATATGCTTAGAAAAACAAATAAATGGTGGAAAACTTTATTTTTTCATTTTGTTGATATTGCTAGGGTAAATAGTTATATTCTTTTTCAAGACTGGAGGAAACAAAATCCAGATATTATTGAATTAAATAGACCAGCAAGATATAGTCAGTTAGATTACACAATAGAGTTAATTAGACAGTTAGGAAAGATTGATGACTTAGATGAGGTTCCGACAGCGACAGCATATAAAATAAAAACTAATCATCCTATTTTACCTGTAACGGTTCCTTCAAAGGAAAGAAAAAACTGTAAATTATGTTATTCACTTTATAAACTTGAAAGAAAAACAAGAACTAAATGTTCTGCATGTGATACTTTCTTATGTTTTCAAGATGACAGAAATTGTCTTTTACTTTATCATAAATAACATTTAAAGTAATTATCAATTCATTTAAATGTGTTTCCTGTCACTTATAATAATAATATATACATTTTAATGATCAATTTTGTCTAGTCTAACATTGTACTTATTGTGTGAGAATTATATGTCTTTTTTTCACACTAGAGGCATCAGTCCTTATTTTTTTTTATTTTTTCAATTTTCTATAGTATCATTTATAGTGGAATAAAAAAAAAAATTGTCAAAATTTTAAGTTCAAATTTGTTTATGTGTTGTATAAATTAATAATGTTTATGTAAATACTAAAGATTTTGTTTAAATTCTTCATACTTTTTTTTTTTATTCTTACTATTTGTGATGTATTTGTATTTTTAGTTAAAAAAAATAATAAAAAAATAATTTACACTATAATTTTACAAAATTAAAAATTTGTATTATATCAAAAGTTTTATATCATTAAATAGCTTATTCATTTCTGAATTCAATGATGTATAACATCACTAGGTAGCTTATAACATAATGAAAAATGCCAAGTTTTACAAAACACCCTGCAATCAGCTTAAAAGAATGGCTGAAAATGAACAATGGTTGAGAGTTAATATAACTTACTCGTTTATGAAGTTCAATGTAACTGGACTGTAAAGCAGACAAGTCTGAGAGATATGCTTCCTTTGGGTAAGTTAAATTTGATTCTTTACTTTTTAGTTCTTCCAACTGATTCTCACATTTCTTTAATTCATTTTCAATTTTCTATTAAGAGAATCCAAAAAGGCAATTTTTTTCAATTCTCTAAATGAATTTAAAAAAAAAACCCAGAAAGAAGAGGCTAGATAAAACAAAATTGAGATTGATTTAAATGAGTGAAAGAAATTAGTGAGAGATTCATAGGGAATCGGATGCTAGGGATGGTGCAAGTTATGGATTCGAATCTTAGTAAATGATGAATCAGTTGTGCAATACTATATAGTCTAGTGAGCTGCATCTGACGACTCACCTTGTTGTTCTCAAGCAGCTGTTCATGAGTTAAAGAAGATGTCGGCTGTAAAACAAGCTCTTGTGTATCTTGCATCTGTCTTCGCAGTTCGCTGACTTCTGACTGATACTGTTTCCACTTCCTGTTTGCACTGTACAGCTCCGAGCCTTGGGTCTCTGCTGTGCGTGTGAGTAGCTTGAGCCTGTCCTTCAGAGTACTGACACAGGTTTCTACAACATCCTGGTTACTGCAGCCGGATGATCTGAAAAGTTTGTTCGCTTCATGGCTTAGTGAGGTTAATTCCTTTTCCAAACTCTTTAACTGCTTTTGTAGATTCTGAAAGAAATTGTTTCCTTAAATTTTTAGTCATGTAGTTCAATATACTTTTGTTTGTTAGTATGTAGTTCAATATACTTTTGTTTGTTAGTATGAACAAAATGTAAACAATTAGCTAAATATTTAAAATGAATGCCAATAAAAAAAAAAAAAGGAAAATCCTTTTCAAACCTCATTTAGTGTGACATGTTCTTCAGAAGATGACGTGGTCGAGAATAACTGCTCCTGTGCAAGATCCAGCAAACTTGCAGCATTTTGTACAAGTGACTGCGTGGAAAAATTATTGCAGCTATAATTAATGTATATGTATACATGTATATGCCATGGAGCATACAATTTCAAGATTTCACTTCATTGCTTATTGACTGAAAGCCACAAAATTAATTATGTGGGAGGGTGAAGAAAAGCTTTTTTTTAATGTTTTATTGTTTATGAAATTTATTCCTGATTCTATTTCTCATAGGGAACAAAATGGCTGTTTTGAGAGAAAAAATTATTTATGTATGTATTTATTAACTATCTTGGATGGCGTAATCTTTACTTGAAATTTTATCATATATAAATATACTGGCAATGTATCAAACGGTAATGATTTACTAGGGTTGGGATGGCTGTGCAGTAGGGCATTGAGCCACCAACCTGAATGTTAGGGGAATTAAAGACGACTGGGCATTGTACTAGCTACACAATCCCATAAAATACTGGGGCTACACAAAGAGGTAACATTATCAATCTTTATTGTCTTTTTAATGGATTTTTTCTAATGCTACTAGCCATATGCACAACTGTAAACTATTTAGCAAACAGACCAACAACGGATAATTATACGCTTTTTTTTTTTAGTTAAAAAGTTTCATACAAGCTGACCTGATATTGCTGTTGAAAAATCATTATATCAACTGGATGAACATCCGACTTCTGATGTAAAGCTTTGCATTCACCCATGACTTGATGAACACTGCTTAAAACTTCATCAAACTGTCTTGCCCAGTGTTTCTGTCTGGACGCTCCATAGGCTGGTAAATTTACAATATCCTGAAATATATAAGTATGGATTACAGACAAGTTCTAACATTCATTCATGTATGTGTAAAGATTGCATCCACAAAACAGCAAGAGAGAGAGAGAAGGTTGTATAGTTATCAGTGAACATGGATTACTTACATCATATGTACATAAAGACAAATCAATATGTATCAAGATAGGATGTTCTGTAGTTATAAGCAACCATGAATGACTTACATTAGGAAGTGTCTTGGTTTTCAAGATAGTTTCTAGGTTCTGGCTTTTGTCTTGTAGTTCTCTCCCCTGCCTGATCCAACTTTCTCTCATCTCCCAGTCTGTGGCGGTGGCCAGTGAAGGGCCAGCAGCTCTGGTCTGGTGGTCAGATATTTGCTGTACCAGCTGTTTATGTGCTTTGATGTCAGTGACAAGTTCCTGACAATAAACAAAATAACCATGACAATAAACAGAATAAACAATCCATTCTTATCTCCAAAGGAGAAATCATAATAGACAAGCTATATTTAACTACTAGAATTTATAAATTTACCCTTAGGACAGTGATTTCCAAAGACTTTTTTGTTTTTAATCTTGAACTTTATCTTAAGTGCTGACTTGTAACTCAGTAATGAATAATGTACTTCCTCTACTTGTACCCCCCATACTGTATTACATATTAAATTATTTATTGATATATATGAGGGAACAGAGTAGACCATAAGGTTATCAAACTTGAAATCACAGCCTCTTGTGACTGAAATTTTACCAGGAAAGGGAAAGTAAAGGTGGCACAGAGCACTATGACAGTCACACAAACCTGGCATGTTTCAGAGCACTATGACAGTCACACAAACCTGGCATGTTTCCATTTGGCTGTCAGGTGGGACAGTGGGTTGACTTGTTGCCAGCTTTGATTCGGCCATTAATTTCTCCATTCTCTTCATATTGGCTTCATGCTCCTCCATCTCTTGTTTCCTTTTCTCTATTGCTTTAATGTCCGCCTTCAGTTTACCTTGCTTCTCAATGACCAGCAATTTAAATTGTCCTAGGTCATTCTGCAAAAGTGAAACAACAAAGTTTAAATAGCGGTACCTTGGGTTACGGGAAATGGATGGTCGTGCGGTAAAGCATTGGACTGTAAACCTGAAGGTACCTGGTTTG
The DNA here is from genome assembly GCA_021962125.1 of Bulinus truncatus. NCBI lineage: Eukaryota > Metazoa > Mollusca > Gastropoda > Planorbidae > Bulinus > Bulinus truncatus. The sequence continues at coordinate 5,492,053 of JAGDYQ010000052.1, forward strand.
ATCTACGGTGAGGATCGAGTAAATTTTTCAGGTCTTGGCTCAAGTTCCCAATATATCTCCTGTGGTGTCTCCATGGCCATTGCACTTCTCCCATGGTGTCTCCATGGCCATTGCACTTCTCCCATGGTGTCTCCATGGCCATTGCACTTCTCCCATGGTGTCTCCATGGCTATTGCACTTCTCCCATGGTGTCTCCATGGCCATTGCACTTCTCCCATGGTGTCTACATGGCCATTGCACTTCTCCCATGGTGTCTCCATGACCATTGCACTTCTCCCATGGTGTCTCCATGGCCATTGCACTTCTCCCATGGTGTCTCCATGACCATTGCACTTCTCCCATGGTGTCTCCATGGCCATTGCACTTCTCCCATGGTGTCTCCATGACCATTGCACTTCTCCCATGGTGTCTCCATGGTCAATGCACTAACGGCAATGGTGGGGATGAAAGAAGGGCACAGCGAAAACCGTCCCATTAGTGGTTTATAGGATATAAGAGATTTCATCTCATCCTTACAGGGACTTCACACACCTTGGGTTACGAATGCCTCAGGCTACAAACAACGAGAACAGGGGAAAAAAGGAAAGCAAGTAACAGTGTGGAGATATTTACATACAAAGACCTTATGGTACTAACAAAAATATGGGCCTCAAAGTTGATGGAGCAGTCAGGGAGTTACTGACTGAGTGCCACCATGGAGAGCTCGCTACAGAAGAGCTTGTTGATCATTAGAATGGCCTGCTAAAGACATTAATGGAGGTGCAATCGTCCGTGACCCGAGGCACCACTGTATATGTGATTTTGACTGATTTGGACACTGGGTAAAAAGCTTTTATTTTTTATAAAGGATTTTCCAAATTACCTGCAGGTTTGCCAGCTGAGTTTGAAGTTTTCTAGCAGCCTCTGGCGTTTCATTCTCACAGATGGCATCACACTGAAGGGCCAGGTCTGACAGTTGACAAAGCCTGTTGTTGATTTCTTCCTGCATTTCCTGAAAGTAAACAGAAAAAAATACATTCAGAAAAACCCACAGGAGTGGTGAATCTAACTCCAATATAGTAAGAAAATAAAATGTTTAAAAGTGAATGAATAGTGTAAATTAAAGTAATTTGATAGATGTTCATTTACTTTATCAAAGACCACTAACATTTTAAATGAGATGAACCACAAAGATACCTTATTGTCATCTAACAAAGTTCTGAGATAAACTGGGTCATCCGATGTCAGGATCATTGTCTCTTGTCTGATTTTCATCTCCTCCACCCAGTCATTCATATCCTGTACACTCTTCTTGTAAGCTTTCTTATTGGCAGTGTGTTGCTCGTTGAGTTTCTGGGCAGCCTGACGGGCATTGATTAAGAATATATCAAAAGTTTTATAAGCCGAATTTCATGCACACATATGGTAACACAGATTGATGTTTAGAGCAAAAGTTATATTCAAACTAAACACACGCTAGTTCAAAATGTTATAAAATGGCCACAAGGTAAAGTCTGATTTATCGGCCAACAATGTGATAGGACAAACAAATGACTAATCACTGGTGTGAAGTAATGTGTTCTTATCAAGAGGGATTAAACCGTCTTAGATTACACTTATTGTTCTTTTAGTTTTGGTTCTATTAGTCAGAGCTGATGACAACCACAGGCCCAGTTCAACCAAACTTCAATACAGCAACTTCTTTTTTTAATATGTTGCATGCTAAGCTCTGTGTGTGGGGGGGGGGGGGACAGTTGTCTGCCCACCATACAAGAAGCAATGGAAACAATTTTCTAATTCTAGAAAATGTGAAATATTATATTCAACATATGAAATACGAATGAAGCGTCAGAAACATCTTAGAAACAGAATAGTGTGTACGTGAGGCAGTGTGATAAAACTGTTTACCTGTAGCTGCCTGCCCTTCTCCTCGGCCAAGCTCTGTAAGTTACTGAACCTGTCCTGTAACATGGTCAGTGTGGCCTCCATGGCTTTGTAGGCTTCTGAATCAGGAGAGTCCATCAACTTGTCTCCTCCTTCTTTAACTTTACCAATGTCTTCCTTCATGTTCTCAATTTCTTTTAATGTTTCCTAAAGGAAGAAATTATATTAAAAAAAACCCAGCTTTGTAAAGAATTAATGAGTTGTACAATAGATCTGACTCCCTGAAGAAATCTTTAGGTTGGTGTATGTTTATTAATGTGCATATTGGTAATAATATTTCTTCATCAGATTTTGATTTTTAAACTATTATATAACATAAAATTTGCTCAATAATCCAGACCTTTCATCTGATAATGATGGAATAAATTCTATTACCTGATATTCTACTATCTGAATTTCTAGAGCTGATGCAGCGGATGCAGGACTCTGGGCCAGTCTGATGTTGACTTTCTCCATCTTGGAGGTCAGGTCCTGGACAAGTTGTTGGAACTCTTCTTGTCTCTGCACAGCTTCTTGCAGTTCTTTCTCTTTAGAGTGGATCTGAACAAAGTGAGAGAAAAACAACAAACTTAGCAGACATTGCTGGGATTAAACAGAATGGTGGAGCAGAGTGAGAACCTGTGTACTACATAATACACTGATAAAAAAAGGGTCAAGTCTAATGCTCAATGTAGTTTGGCTATATTGGTTTAATAAGAAACATAAAGGTCAGTAGGAACTTATAGGTGAAACACACCCATCTCCCTAATGATCATATATCTGTTTAAGAGATCCAATGACATTAGACCAGTGTTTCCCAAACTTTCAACATCTGTGTTTTTTATTTTTGTAATACTGAGTACCACTGGTAAAAAAATCTTGCATATACTGTTTTTACGGTCATGGTTTCCCCTCATTAAAATGTTTTTGATTTTGCAGTGCATGTTTACCAAATCTTCTCAGCCCAGTGCAGTGCATACTCCTGCCAAACTCTTCCCCTAGCTCCAATAACATATTTTGGGAAATACTGCATTAGACTAATGATTTCAGTTTCTTATGTAAGTGGTAAAGGAAACATTTATGAACAAATAACAGAATCAATAACAAAAATGTTAAGTTCCCTGAGCACTAAAGGTTCATTGGGTCCAGATGAAAGTGTAGAATTCATGTTTCTGTAACCTCGGCATGTTAAGGGATTGTGTGGTTAGCACAACGCCCAGTGGCCTTTACTTCCCCAACTTTAGTCAGGTACCCATTTAAAGCTGGGTCGACTTGAGGGGCTTTGACCAACTTTTACAAGGACCTGGAAAAATTCCATTGATTATCACCGAGGTTTGAACCAGGGACTCTCAGATTGGCAGTAGAGCGCTCTAGACATCTTGGCCATCCATCCCTACCAATAATCAAAAGTTGTACAACCATTTCTCTAGAACAGTTATGGCTAATAAATGACATAATCCTACACAATAACTCAATCCTACACAACTCAATCCTACACGACAACTCATATTTTATCATCTGAACAGTTGTCCTGGGGGCCCTGATACACTAGTTTGCCCAGGGCCCATAACACACAGGTAAGCCAGAGGTCCATAATACACTGGTAAGCCAGAGGTCCATAATACATCGGTTAGCCCAGGGCCCATAACACACAGGTAAGCCCAAAATCCATAATACACTGGTTAGCCCAGGATCCATCATGTTGCTAAGATGGCTCTGCTGTAGGGAGAGGGAACATTAAATAATAGGATGATTCATGTGGGCCCCCGCCCCACGATATTTTAAACTATTTGAGACAACGATATCAATGTGACATGTTGTCATTGCAGCTCATCCATAAAGATTAACACAACTGTGACAGAAACTGTCAGATGCCAGACTGAACTGTGCATCCCTGAAGGTATTGGAGGTTTGCATGGCAACTATGGGGGGGGGGGGGGTTGCAGGTGTAGACCAGATGTGGTGGCACAGTAAACATCTCAAGTACCTATGGAATGCCAGACCACCTGGATGTAGTGCCAGGTGATGGAGCGGCACAACTGATTGAGAAATGTGATAAAAAAAATAAACTCTGGTGACAAGGTGAGACATGGATTATGTCACTGAGCTCCAAATGAGCTCATCAACTGAGAACAGGGTGTTGGCTTACCACAGTGATTTTAATTACAGATACTCCATCAGTGTTTGTGTGGTGTTCTATGGCATCTGATTTATTAGTTTCGCACAAAATAAGGATATCACTATCTTCAATGTCTGTGTAAACTGTGATTGGACAGTTTTCCGCTGTAGTTGTACTATTATGTAGAGATGAATCAATGGTAGCGGTATCAACATAAATGTCACAGAGATTAGTGCCTTCCATTTCAGTTTTGACGTATTTGTCACAGAGATTAGAGCCTGCCTTTTCAGTGTGGACATTTTTGAGACCAGTATCAATGTTATCTATTATCGTACTTTTGGTTGGAATACTTATCAGTTCTGATATGATAACTTTACTGTCAATGACCATATTTTCTTCGCCAACAGTGTCAGCATGTATACTTGTATCTACCATCTCAGATTCAGTACTCATGTCACCAATGGTTGTACACTCTGTACCCACATCTTCAGCCCAATCACAACAACTTTGATCTGCCACACCCACGGATTCATACTCACAACTCGAAACATTCTCCCCACCCGTATAAACCGACATCTCAGAAAAGGCTGTATCAGTTGGCAAGGCGCTATGATAGAACACATCATCTTCAACTTCCTCAATATTTGTCTTCATACAAAATATATCAATCGCTACACCCGTGCATTCACTTTCATCATGAACTGTAGTGTCCATCGTATCCGACTGGCTAGTTTGATTGTACCCTATCGTACCCGGATGTGGGCAGCCGGCGTCAACTTCCATTAGCGGTAAGTACGAGTCCCAGAGGCTAGGGGTACAGCGTGACTCGACATGATTCTCGGAGAAGCTCACCTCTTCTTTTTGGGGAAAATCCGATGACGTTGACAGAGCAGCGATGTCATTGGCTGTTTCGTTTTGATAGCGAATGATGTCATCTGCCGATGCACATGATGAACTACTTTCAACAAGTAATCCTTCCACCCGATCTGCTATTAGACCAAGGGAGTCACAGGTTGGTGAATGTGTGTCCAAACCAGCCTTCGCGCTTTCATCCATCACGCGTTTATTTAATCCAGAATGAAACAGGCACTAAAAATGCCGGTCAATGACCGTTGACCAGCATGTCCACCAACGATCGAATTTGAGAAAATGTACACGTAACAATCATTTTAATAATATCCAGGTTTCTTGAAAGACAATAATTTACAAGCTATGCACCAGACGAACAAGAAACGAAACACGGTATTTGACCTAAACATCTGAAGCGGTGTCAAACAAAAACAGTTGTCCCTAATCATTAACCACCACTTATTCAACAATATTTTACACTTCAGTAAGAAATGGTTTTGCTAATCCAGGAAATATACGTCTGAGAGTATTTTCTATAAATGTCCCAGCACCTTAAATCTCGGTGCTGGAGAGTATGGTAAAGTGGCAGATGGGACGTGCCGATATAAGATTTATGTTTTGTAGTAGGCGTTAACTCAGCCGAAATTAAACTGACGATGTAATTTCTAAGGTTTTTTTTTTTGAAACACACACACAGACTTTTGTCTACGATATTAATAAACTAATTCAATAGACTTAAAAAAAGCAACATAAAACGTTGGTGGTCTACAATGGGATCAATAATATCCACACACGTCTGTGTACTAGAATGTCTACTGCAAGCCCCACACCACCCATGTAGAGTAATTGTTGCCAGATTGGGCAGAGATCATTTCTGAAAAAAATCGTGACTTCCTGGCCAATGACATTAATTCGTTGATCGGGCATTGCCAATAAGGCGTGCAACAGTACACATTCATGACCAGGTAGAAATAAATAAAAATGGATATGAATAAAATTTTAAAAATCTGCTTCAGAAAGTTGTTAATGAAAAAACCTTTAAAAATATTAAACAATGTTATTGTGACTTGAATGAACGATTTCTGCCATAAATTGACTTAGCAATTGGTGGGGGGCGGGGGGGCGGTTTTAAACGGATGCTGGAGATAGTCCGGGGGAGGGGGAGTATTATAAGGCATCAGCCCTGCTCTGGGGAAGGGAACCTTCGAGCAACTGCTTACTTAATATGCCCACTGATTATCACTCGCCTATCAATTCACGACAATTGTGTGTTTTATTCATCGAATGTTATTTTCATGAGCAATAAGACATTGGTCACACCATGGCCTGACTGAAGGAAGCGTTACAGAGGCTGGTCAAGGTCAGCCATCAAAGGTAACAAACAAACAAACGCACGCATGCACGCACATACAGGTCCACACGTGAACACCTGCAGCAGGTTATTAACACCCCGCTTACTGCACTGAACTAAATAAACTACTGAATTGAAGGACTCGCACAAAGTAGTGTGAAAATTAAAGAGGTTGATCAAATACAAGAGTTTGACAGCCGGCAGGCAATATGAAATCGATTAAATGTCATAGCAGATATGTTATCAATAATGAACTATATCCGAAAGATCGTTTGATTGAGTTCAGTAATTTCTGACAACCTTTGAATTATCACAATGCATACATTTCCGTTCAAAGTAAATGCAAACCTTCTACTTTGAAGAAAATTTTAGAAGTTCGGAGCCTCATAAGAACCTGGGTGGGGGGGGGGGGGGCGGAGGGGTGGAGGTGAATTAAAGTACACCCATCCCACCCACACGAAAGTACCATCATTTGTACTAACAGATCCATTTTAACATTATTATGCCCCCCCACCCCTTCTCATCGTATTGTGGCCTTAAATTCTGAAAAAAAGAAAGAATAAAATGTAACAGTCTATTAGCATGGGGCCCCATAACCTTGGGGTGGCCCTTAAGTCTCAAGACGAACCAGGTGACCAATAGTACACTATGAACACATTCTTCAAAGATAAATTCAGCGACTGTTTTTTCTAATGTGGCCTTAAGAAATGATTGAGACTGACAGGCCAACCAAAAGTTGCTTTTAAATCAGATTAACAGAAAGAATGACACTTCCTAGTTCTGTTATTGTGTTATCAATACAAACGATTCACTAAGAACAAAAGCAAAAAAAAAAACTATAAATAAAACTATCGATACTGGGTCAATATGGTAAAGAATCGATACTGACTCAACCTGTTAAAGAATCGATATAAAATTATTCAGCTATGGTTAAATCTCCCCCATGCTGCCATTCTATTTACTGTATAGTTCAACTGACTGTTACGAAAGAAACAACACACTGCCTATGTCTACATTATCTACTATTTCTAAAATGCTGGGAGTCAAACGAAATTAAAGTATTAAATTAACATGTCCAATTTAAAATCATCTCCTAGGCATTTGTAATGGCATTTAACCTTGCGTTCAAAAGTGTTCTCGGTATAGTCACACTGTCTGGTTGTATTTCTTCTGCTTGACAGAAACATTTAAAAAAGGGGCCACTCAAGAAATGCTTTAAACAAAATGTCAAAGTGTGTGGTCGAATTGATGATGTAATGTAGCGCCCTTCCATCCTAAAAGTTTTGATTGTGATGCGGTTTTGAAAAAAAAAAAAACAACACGTCATGTATGTATTCGCATTGGCTCGTTCAAACTTTTGAATGGATATCTTGGGGGGGGGGGGGGGATTAAACAATGGGCTATTGCTAAGTCGGGAATGTCTAGGGCCCACTATTACTTTAAAAAAAAACGGACTGTCAACATGCCCCGCCCTCTTAAGTTGCAGGATTAGAACCCTCGCAGGTGTTGTCAGGAAACAAAGGAATGCAACTCTCGGGAATTTAGAATGTCAAACAAAACAAGAAACAGCGGGATTACGCCCCCTACTTAGTCCAAAAAAAAAACAACCTGGGGGGAGGGGGCGAGATTATTGATCAGCAAGAAAATGACGCACGGTAATACTTCGACCACTTCTAGATGACTTACTGACAGAACTAGTGTGTGTGTATGTGTGTGTGCTGAGTGTTAGATCAACTATTTTACACAATGTTTTGTTATTTTGATTACTGACACAACTAGTGTGTGTGTGTGTGTTGAGTGCTAGTTCACCTATTTACACAACATTTTGTCACTTTAGGATTTATAAATCATTCACGTGACATGTCCAACTTTCAACACATATTGGGGATGGAGGAGGGAGTAGTGGGCGTGGGCTACAATTTACAAACTCCAATGTTAAACCGCCATTTTGTTGGGAAACCATGGATCACATTACATGGACTAATATACACTTTCATTTTAAAACACGTAATAATGATAAATAAAATAACTTGCAATGCCAAATTAATAAATGTTTTATAAAATGTAACTAAGAGTTAAGCAACCGTGCAAATCTATGTTTAAAAAAAAAACAAGACAAATGAAAAATCAAATAAAGACGTTTAAAAGAACTTGTTGCATTCCCCTTAGACCAATGGGAAGATTCATTACCTGTTGCTGCAGAGTTTTCCAGGATGCTTCCAAATCATCGCTGTTGTCGTCTGCTAGTACGGTCGTCTCTGACGTCACCTAATGATCAAGTGTAAAATTAGCCAAAATCTGTGTACTGAAAATTTTGTGATTTTTTTTTTTTAGCCCGTTTGAAATGAGAAGGGAAATACCTAACGGTGCAATATGTATAATGCTAAACAGAATTTTAAAAAATTACAGTAAATAGATAAAAAAAATACAGTGCATGTAGTTTAATGTTTTCTTTGGCTACAAGTTTGCCAGCTCCACAGCTGAATTTCAGACCAGAGTGTGTGTGTGTCTGAGAGAGAGTATACTCAAGTGTCTGTGTTCTAATCAAAATAAAAAGAATGAAATAAGTGCCTCAATCAAAGATATCACGGACTAATGTGTGCCTTATATCCAGTCTATTACAGAGAAAGTAATGTATAAAGAACGAAAGAATTAGTGTACAACAGGGAGACATCACACAGAAACATGTAAACAACAACAAGTCGCCAACTAATAAATAACCCATGCAGTAAGCTGGCAGTTTGTAATGCACCAGGTCCATGCTCAAGATACAAGAGTTTTATTTCCAGAATCGATATAAGGTGATCAGAGGGTATACAAGCGAAGCCAGAGGCAAGCAAACAGTATGATAAAATAACATATACGACGATGTTAATATATAAGTGACATTATGTAACGTCTATGTTGCAGCTAGAGTCAGTCATATACAAATAGAATTCGTAATAAAAGAAAATAGATTGAAATATCTGTCACCATCATTTACTGTTAGGAGTTTTAATTTAAACATTGATCAAATAAAAAATACGTATTTCTTTTACCAATTATTAAATCAAAATTACGTTTCACTGGTAACAGTTTGAACTTAATTCCATTGTGTATCTTTTTACAAAACAAAACCTAATAATATTTTATATGTCAAATAAAAGTCTTTTTAATATTGAGTCAACAGTAAGTACTTTAAAAATATGACTAACTTGTAGGTGGGTTTACTCACCCCCTCCCCCATATAGAGGTTGTAAGACAGTTTCTTACTTATTACCGATGGTATTTATTGGTATTTTTTTTTACCGACATACAAAAACTGGGTCACTCTAGTTTTACCTCTGAGCTAGCCCCATCGCTGTCCATAAAACTGTCCATCTCCAACATTCTCAGTATTTCAGTCGGGCTGCCCCCCGCGGGAGGGTGGGACGACCAGTGGGCGGAGGAGGTCAGCTTGTCGGCCAGGGAGCTGACCATTGAGTCCATGCCGCTGTCCATGCTGGACACGGACGGTCCGACCTCCGTGGCGAACATCGCAGAGTAGGGCGCGTTGATCCTGGAGGAGACAAGGTCACTGGACATGGATGACACCCTCGGGGGAAGTGTGGTGCTGACAGGGGACGAAGCCTCAAAAGACCTGGCCGTGGACAGGGGGCTGTCCAGTGACTGGGTTAGGCTGTAATTGCCGGACTGGTCGGATGCCGGGCCTTGCCTGGAAGGGATGCTCTCGCTCCACGTCGGCCGCGGGATGCTGTCAGTCCTAGGGGGCGGAATTTTCTTTGGCAACACAAAGTCCAAACTGGCAGCATCGCCGGAAGACTGCTCGGAGCCCACAACGCCGGCCGGAACCTGCTGGTCAGAGTCGGGGGCCGCAGGGGCGGAGCCATGCAATATCTCCGGGAGGTCGGAGCTGAAAGTCGGCAGCGAGTCGTAGAACAGGGTGCTGAAGGGGGGCAGAAGCGAGCTGCCCCTCTGGTGCTGGGCGATGGCGGAGAAAAAGTCCGTGTAGGCGGACTCAGGGAGGTAATGTTTCCTGAACACGTTGGGGCTCAGCATGGAGCTGTCCAGGCTCAGTTGGCGACTCTTCTCCTGGATCTCGTTCACAACCACCTGGGCTTTCTTAATCTGTGAGGCTAGATTCTGAAAAATGGTTTGTTTTTTATGTATACAACAAACACAAAAAAGACAGAAAACAATAATCGTGCAGGCCAGAGTCCATTCCATACAGAAGAAATCATAGGTGACACTTTAAATTAAGGAGGGGTGGATTCAAACAGTGTATATTTAAATACCAATATGTGGCAGAAAATTTCAGTTGTTTCATACATAATTTCTGTTTTTTCAACATGGAAGCATGTTTCTAAAGTTTAAAAGATTTATTTATTTTAAATATTTATATTGCCAACATGATTCGCATTTTACTATTTTAAATAGGTTTAGCAGCCCGGAGCCCAAAATGGTGTTGTTGTAAACATGGCGTTAAAGTTCCCGTGAGGGTTCTCACGCCAAGGCATGTTTCATTTCGATGTAAAAATACTATTGGGTGATGCAGAAGCGAACAATGTTGAATCACAAGTTCAAAGTTTTCTCCTAAAAAGTGGTGTACATGTATAGAAATTTTTTTTTACTCTCAAAATTTTGAATCCACCGCTCCTAAATCTAAAGGGAGCCCCGAAATGATACAATGCAGTAGAGATAATCCAACAGCCATTAAAAGACACAAGCATCAGATATTATTCAAATAAGCAGACAACAGTAATGGATTCAGTCAACTCAACATTCGGTACAACTTGGATTGGCAAACCTAATGCAGACAAAAACCACATCCTGGGCCACTGGATCATCCTCGATTGTTAAATTAAAATGTTATTTGTCTTTAATTTAATAGGGAATGAAATAATACAATCACATTTTTATATCGTGTGTAATAAATATGAAAGTCAACGTATTCAAAGATGATCAATGTATAAAGTATTGCCAATCCATGTTGATATAATACATAATACATATCACAGAAAGTCTACCATCTATGTGATTTCATGCAATGTCCTTGACTAGGCTTTCGTCAAAGGGGCATTACTGTTGTAATACTGCTATTACTAAAGGTGAAATTTAGTTGTTCAATTATCTACCGTAGCTTCATTTGTGATATGATACTCATTAAATGCAGAATAACAACACAACCATTATGTTTTAAACATTTTGACGTAAGAATATATTTCTTGACTGTAAAGTTAACAACTTTAAAAAGTAATAAAAAAAGTAAACATTTAATTTTTATCATTGAAACATTTGTTTAGATAATTGTATATTAAAGGACTTAACCGTGAAAGAAACTAAAAAAATGGATGATGACACCCTCTGGGATAGGGTGTGGTGCCAGCAGGGGACGAAGCCTCGAATGATACTTGTTGGAGAAATGATGGAAGATTATGTTTAATCATATAGATGTAGATGATCTCAAATGAACGAAAAATGTGTTTCAGATTCAAATAATAAAAACAGTGACGTCATTAACAACTTAGGGATTCCCCTACCCCCCTCCTTCCCCCCCCCACGCAAAATGTTTGAGGAGCGGAGGCCATCCCAAATTTCTCCGCTGTCCGGGAGGGTTGAAAGCTTAATGCCACAAAAGCACCCGCACCATCTATAACAGTGGTGGCAAACCTTTATGGGGCCGCCTGCCCAAAATGTAACCGAAAAACCACTTATTTATAGCAAAGTGGCAACATTCCAATTAAAATTAAAGGAAGTGATATTTTAGTCGCGTGCCGACTGATGAGGCTCTGCGTGCCGGCTGTGGCACACGTGTCATAAGTTCGCCACCACTGCCTTATAATAAACGCCAGCGTAGTTAGATAAGCTGTTGCGCTTATTATGTCGACCATAATGCCGCCAAAACATTCTTCTGGGTCAGAAAACATAAAAAAAAGTCTCATGCAGCGATGCAGACATCCAATTTGAAAAACAAAAACACACATACACACAATGAGTGAAGAAGTTAAATAAATTACTGTAAGACTCACGTTTCTCTCCATCATTTGCTTCTTCAGGTCCCCCACGCTGGTGGCGCTCACAGGGGACGCCTGCAGCTTCTGCTGGGCCTCCGCGATCCCTTTGTTCAGGAGCGCCACCTGCTTGTCGTAGTGCTCCTTGTGGGCCACGGCCAGCTGCAGGCTCTCGGTCTGCTCCTTGGCGGCCGTCTCCAGCAGGGCCATCTCCGACATCAGGCGGGCGGCTGGGGTGAGGGTCGCCTCCCCGCCGACGCCCCCCGCGACCTGCCCGTGGGGGGATTCTGGGCTCTGCGCCACCACTTCCTCCGCACGCACCTTGTTCTTGAGGACATCCTCGTACAGTTGCTGAAACGAAACACACAAAAAAAAATTAGACAACCGGTATTTATGAAATCATGGTCTAGTCAGTGACATAACCAGCCCTAGTGGCACACTTGAACAAGTCTGAAATCATGGTCTGGTCAGTGACATAACCAGCCCTAGTGGCACACTTGAACAAGTCTGGAATCATGGTCTGGTCAGTGACATAACCAGCCCTAGTGGCACACTTGAACAAGTCTGAAATCATGGTCTGGTCAGTGACATAACCAGCCCTAGTGGCACACTTGAACAAGTCTGAAATCATGGTCTGGTCAGTGACATAACCAGCCCTAGTGGCACACTTGAACAAGTCTGGAATCATGGTCTGGTCAGTGACATAACCAGCCCTAGTGGCACACTTGAACAAGTCTGGAATCATGGTCTGGTCAGTGACATAACCAGCCCTAGTGGCACACTTGAACAAGTCTGAAATCATGGTCTGGTCAGTGACATAACCAGCCCTAGTGGCACACTTGAACAAGTCTGAAATCATGGTCTGGTCAGTGACATAACCAGCCCTAGTAGCACACTTGAACAAGTCTGAAATCATGGTCTGGTCAGTGACATAACCAGCCCTACTGGCACACTAGAACAAGTCTGCAAATGCCGCCCCGTCAGTCGTGCCAAAAAAGTACTATCGCGATGAAAACACCCCCGACGCCCCACTGAATGGAGACAAAGAATATGCTGCACCCACTTTGTTACGTCGCCGCCACTGCCGTGTGCATAGGCGTAGCCAAAGTGTTGCAGAAGGGAGGTGCAGCTCCATAAACGTATTAAAAAAATAAAGACAAACGCCAATTGAAAAAATAACAAAACAGAACTTGTTTTGTTTCAAGTATGACGGGAGTTACACAGTTGATGAGATGTGCTAATTACATGTCATGAATGTTATATTCATAACGGAATCAACATAACACAACAACTTAAATATAGGCCTACACTCAAAGAGCGTAAAAAGGAGGATCGGTTTAAACTAACACATTAGTTGTAGCTAAAAAATTCATTTGATAATAAAGATAACTCCAACAATTCATCTGTCGTCAATTATTACCTCCCTTAAGTATTTCTTCTCTTACCCTGTTAAACTGGACAGTTTGTTTTGGCTGCACTGCCACTGTCTCTTCGGATCTTTCTACTGCAGAAATATTCACTTCTGATACAGAGCGATCCTTTGTGGCCATGAGACATGATTCGATTCCAATAGGGTCACTTTGATTCACAAAGTCTACAGTTTTACTTCCACCGATAGTGACACGAGTTGAATCGAAATAGCTTGAGTCTTTCGAATCAACTGGATCGGCAGAGGCAGTGATGGGCGAGTCTGAAATAACTTTCCCCTGCTCATGAACGTTTTTAGCGGGCGGCTTTTTTTTCTTGTTTTTCTTCTTTTTGCCTCGTTTCTTGTCAACTTTCGGTAAAATGTTGACTTCAGTGACAGTTTCATATTGTGTGGTGACAGCGTCAGGAACTGCGGTGGCAGCTTCATCGTGTGCAGTGGCACTTTCAGATACTTCATTGACAGTTTCATCTTGTGTAGTGACAGTGTCAGCAGCGAGAGTATCTTCTAGTACAATGTTAGTATCAACCAATGCTGACGTGGTCAACGGTGTGTCAGTGACAGTGAATGTTTTAGTCTCAAGGGCAGACAACCCTGTGATAGGCGGTGTCTCTGTCTTGACATCTTTAACATCATTTGTATCATGGACTGTTTCAATAGCTACCTGCGATATTAATTCATCAACTGCTCCATTAACTAACCGCAATGCTGTATCATTTATTTCATTTGTATCATGAATTTCTTCTTGTGGTTCATTAAAATTTTCTTCTGTAGCATCCACGTCGTCTTTTAAAAGTTGTGATGCTTTACTTCCAACATATGTAACATCAACTTCTGCAATAAGTTGTGATGTTGTATTATCACTTTCATGTAAAATTAGCTCGGATGTTTTATTATCATTTCCTTCTATAACTAGTTGTGACGGTGCATCACCAACTTCTATCTCATCAACTTCTTCTACAACTAGTTGTGACGGTGCATCACCAACTTCTATCTCATCAACTTCTTCTACAACTAGTTGTGACGGTGCATCACCAACTTCTATCTCATCAACTTCTTCTACAACTAGTTGTGACGGTGCATCGCCAACTTCTATCTCATCAACTTCTTCTACAACTAGTTGTGACGGTGCATAACCAACTTCTACCTCATCAACTTCTTCTACAACTAGTTGTGACGGTGCATGACCAACTTCTTCTACAACTAGTTGTGACGGTGCATCACCAACTTCTATCTCATCAACTTCTTCTACAACTAGTTGTGACGGTGCATCACCAACTTCTATCTCATCAACTTCTTCTACAACTAGTTGTGACGGTGCATCACCAACTTCTACCTCATCAACTTCTTCTACAACTAGTTGTGACGGTGCATGACCAACTTCTTCTACAACTAGTTGTGACGGTGCATCACCAACTTCTATCTCATCAACTTCTTCTACAACTAGTTGTGACGGGGCATCACCAACTTCTATCTCATCAACTTCTTCTACAACTAGTTGTGACGGTGCATCACCAACTTCTATCTCATCAACTTCTTCTACAACTAGTTGTGACGGTGCTTCACCAACTTCTTCTACAACTAGTTGTGACGGTGCATCGCCAACTTCTATCTCATCAACTTCTTCTACAGCTAGTTGTGACGGTGCATCGCCAACTTCTATCTCATCAACTTCTTCTACAACTAGTTGTGACGGTGCATCACCAACTTCTATCTCATCAACTTCTTCTACAACGTCTTCTGCAGCAACAAATTCGTCTATTAAAAGATGTGTTGGTGTTTCATAAATGTCTTCTCTAGTACCAACTTCTTCTACAAGTATTTTTGACGGTAAATTACCAACTTTTTCTGTATCACCAACATCTACAACTATGTCTGATTGTGTATCATCAATTTCTTCAATAATATGTTGTGATGCAAAATCATCATATTCTGTGTCATCAATTTCTTCTACAACTAGTTCTGATTGTGTATCATCAACTTCTGTGTCATCAATTTCTTCTACAACTAGTTCTGATTGTGTGTCATCTTCTTCTATCACTAGCTGTGGTAGTGTATCGCCAACTTCTTCTGTAGCATCAACTTCTTCTACAATTATTTCTGCAAGTGTATCATTTATTTCTTCAGTATCATCGATTTCTTCTTCAACTAGTTCTGATTGTGTATCATCTTCTTCTATAACTAGCTGTGATTGTGTATCGCCAATTTCTTCAGCAGCTTCAACTTCTTCAACAGTTAGCAGTGATACTGTGTCATCAACTTCTTCTGTAGCATCTATTTCTTCAATAATAAGTTGTGATGCTGCATCATCAATTTCTGTGTCCTCAACTTCTACAACCAGTTCTGATTGAGTATCATCTTCTTCTATAACTAGCTGTGATGGTGTATCATCATCTTCTTCTATAACTAGCTGTGATGGTGTATCATCATCATCTTCTATAACTAGCTGTGATGGTGTATCATCATCATCTTCTATAACTAGCTGTGATGGTGTATCGTCATCTTCTTCTATAACTAGCTGTGATGGTGTATCATCATCTTCTTCTATAACTAGCTGTGATGGTGTATCACCAACTTCTATAACTAGCTGTGATGGTGTATCACCAATTTCTTCTATAACTAGCTGTGATGGTGTATCACCAAGTTCTTCTATAACTAGCTGTGATGGTGTATCACCTATTTCTTCAATAGGATCAACTTCTTCTACATATATTTCTGTTTGTATATCTTCAGCTGCTTCTGTGAATACATTTGTTGATGTACCATCAACTGATTCTGTAACTACCCGAGATGCTAAGCCATCCATTGTATTATTAGACAGCGGTTGTGTTCTGTCTACTTTTGACGCCATTCCATTGGCTGTCTTATCTTTCTTCTTTTTATCTCTTTTCTTTTTCTTCCTTTTCTGATTTTTACTCTGCATACTATGCACATGGTCAGTTTCCTGCATACTATGCACATGGTCAGTTTCCTGCATACTGTGTACATGGTCAGTTTCCTGCATACTATGCACATGGTCAGTTTCCTGCATACTATGCACATGGTCAGTTTCCTGCATACTATGCACATGGTCAGTTTCCTGCATACTGTGTACATGGTCAGTTTCCTGCATACTATGCACATGGTCAGTTTCCTGCATACTATGCACAAGGTCAGTTTCCTGCATACTGTGCACATGGTCAGTTTCCTGCATACTGTGCACATGGTCAGTTTCCTGCATACTGTGCACAAGGTCAGTTTCCTGTGTACTGTGCACATGGTCAGTTTCCTGCATACTATGCACATGGTCAGTTTCCTGCATACTGTTCACATGGTCAGTTTCCTGCATACTGTGCACATGGTCAGTTTCCTGCATACTGTGCACATGGTCAGTTTCCCCAGATGTACCAATATGTAAACTGTTACTGTCAATTGTTCGGAAAGCAGTTGTAGTATCTTCTACTGTTTCAACAGCAGCTGTTGTATCTTCTACTGTTTGAATATCAGTTGTGGTATCTTCTACTGTTTGAATAGCAGTTGTGGTATCTTCTACTGTTTGAATAGCAGTTGTGGTATCTTCTACTGTTTGAATAGCATTTGTATCTTCTGTTTCAACAGCAGTTGTGGTATCTTCTACTGTTAGAATATCAGTTGTGGTATCTTCTACTGTTACAACAGCAGTTGTGGTATCTTCTACTGTTTGAATAGCAGTTGTAGTATCTTCTTCTGTTTCAACAGCAGTTGTTGTATCTTCTACTGTTTCAACAACAGTTGTGGTATCTTCTACTGTTTGAATAGCAGTTGTATCATCTGTTTCAACAGCAGTTGTGGTATCTTCTACTGTTAGAATATCAATTGTGGAATCTTCTACTATTACAACAGCAGTTGTGGTATCTTCTACTGTTAGAATATCAGTTGTGGTATCTTCTACTGTTACAACAGCAGTTGTGGTATCTTCTACTGTTTGAATAGCAGTTGTAGTATCTTCTTCTGTTTCAACAGCAGTTGTTGTATCTTCTACTGTTTCAACAACAGTTGTGGTATCTTCTACTGTTTGAATAGCAGTTGTATCATCTGTTTCAACAGCAGTTGTGGTATCTTCTACTGTTAGAATATCAGTTGTGGTATCTTCTACTATTACAACAGCAGTTGTGGTATCTTCTACTGTTAGAATATCAGTTGTGGTATCTTCTACTGTTACAACAGCAGTTGTGGTATCTTCTACTGTTTGAATAGCAGTTGTAGTATCTTCTTCTGTTTCAACAGCAGTTGTTGTATCTTCTACTGTTTCAACAACAGTTGTGGTATCTTCTACTGTTTGAATAGCAGTTGTATCATCTGTTTCAACAGCAGTTGTGGTATCTTCTACTGTTGGAATAGCAGTTGTGGTATCTTCTACTGTTGGAATAGCAGTTGTGGTATCTTCTACTCTTTGAATAGCAGTTGTTGTATCTTCTGTTTCAACAGCAGTTGTGGTATCTTTTACTGTTTCATCAGCAAATGTGGTATCTTCTACTGTTTCAACAGCAGTTGTTGTATCTTCTACTGCTTCAACAAAAGTTGTTCTATCTTCAACGGTTTCACCTTCAATTGCTGTTTTATCTTTTAATGTTTCCACTACACCTAATGTCAAGCTAGGTTCTGTTTGTACACAGGCTGCGTGTAATGTTGTATCGTCTGGTGTTTCAAATGTCACATGTAATGTTGTATCTTCTGTTTCAACCGTCTCATACAACACGTCGTCTGACACACCACTCGCTATGTTTCCTATGTTTCCACTCGTCCTCTCCTCGATATGTTCACACGCTACAGCCACTGTTTCAAACCCCACAGATCTCTTCATCACCAATGTCGACGGTATCGCCACGTCAATGAAGGACTCTGCCCTATCCACCTGACCACATGGACGCTGAATCGCCGAGCGCAGGTCTGGCGACTGGCCTGAATCAGATGATGAGACGTCATCCCCGCTGCCATCTGACTGACAGGAGGGCGCCAGCAGTGACTCCGGAGAAAGGGTCCGAGGATCATCAGTCGGTGGCCCAGGGGCGTCCTTATCAATGTCCGCACCGGCCAGACTGGCCACATCAGACTTGGAGCCGACGTTTAGTTTTCTCTTCGAGCGGCTTTTCGATTTCTTTTGACTTCTGGCACCGTCTTTAGAGTTAATGTCTGTGTCTGGAGGAGTTGGGTCTGAAACGACTGGAGTGTCGGTTGCAATCGCTGGAGTGTCAGTTGTAATAGCTGGAGTGTCAGTTGTAATAGCTGGAGCGTCAATTGTAACAGCTGCAATGTCAGTTGTAATCGCTGAAGTGACAGTTGTAACCGGTTGACTGTCTGTTGTAACCGCTGGGCCGACTGTTGTAATCGATGGAGTATCAGTTGCATGTAATGTTGCATCTTCTGTTTCATTCATCTCATACAACTCGTCTGACATAGCTGCAGTGTCAGTTGTATTCGATGGAGTGTCAGTTATAATCGCTGGAGTGTCAGCTATAATCGCTGGGGTGTCAGTTGCAATTGCTGGAGTGTCAGCTGTAAAGGATGGAGTGTCAGCCGTAATCGCTGGGGTGTCAGTAGTAATCGCTAGCATGTCTTTTGTATTCGACTGAGTATCGTTTTTAGCATCGCTTACTGCGACGTTTGGCGGCTTTGCTAGGCGACGGCGTGGTTTCAAGATACGACGACGGGAAATCGCCATATTTAATAACGTGCCGTCGTCCATGTGAAGAAAATCGGACGAAATTTCGGATTCCGCTACAGACTGACCGTGAAGAATTCCAGAGACGAAATCTTCAGTACTTTGCAATGAATTCGTCTCTAATTCACCAGGGCATGTCGCTGCTGGCGTCAGAGTGTCGCCTTGGGAACGGTCGACATGAACCACGTCATCAGTCACATTTCCGTGCGATATTTTAAGATGCGGCTGTAAGAAGCTTGTGTTGGCTTCGGGCGCCACTTCGATAAGAGGTGCGCCCAGTTCTATGCCACGAGGGCGCCGCAGCTGAGTTGGAGCTTTGGGCGTCTCAATAAAGTCCTCAGACCTCTCCGTGCTGAGCACTGGGCAGACAGACGAATCATCGCCAGTCACGGTGTTTACATCTCTGTCATTGATAGTCTTGTCAGACATTTCTAAATCCTGTTTCTTTTTTCTTCGGTTCTTTTTCTTGTTGACCACCGTGATAAACTCGCCGTCATCATCAGCCTCGACCTTCACCCCTGGCATGTCGTCTGCTTTAAAATCAGCAGGCGTAACCTGATTTTTTATTTCTACCGAGGTGTTTGTTAGATCTTCGACCTTGCTTATTGACCAATCGCCTTTATTATTATTATCCATTATGTCTGTATGGGTTATTTCATATGTTGAATGCTCACCCGTTTTTTCTGTAACACGTATTCTATCCGTAGTTTCTGCTACATGTATTTCATCCTTTAAATATGTCTGGATAATTCCACCCGTTTGATCTGTCTGGACTATTTCACCCGTTATTTCTGTTACATGAATTTCATCTGTTGAGCCTGTCAAGAAAGATTCATCCATTATATCTGTCTGAACTATTTCATCCGTTATTTCTGTTACATGAATTTCATCTGTCGAGCCTGTCAGGACAGATTCATCCATTATATCTGTCTGGACAATTTCATCCGTTATTTCTGTTACATGAATTTCATCTGTTGAGCCTGACCGGACAGATTCATCTGTCTGGACAATTTCATCCGTTATTTCTGTTACATGAATTTCATCTGTTGAGCCTGTCAGGACAGATTCATCCATTATATCTGTCTGGACAATTTCATCCGTTATTTCTGTTACATGAATTTCATCTGTTGAGCCTGTCAGGACAGATTCATCCATTATATCTGTCTGGACAATTTCATCCGTTATTTCTGTTACATGAATTTCATCTGTTGAGCCTGACCGGACAGATTCATCTGTCTGGACAATTTCATCCGTTATTTCTGTTACATGAATTTCATCTGTTGAGCCTGTCAGGACAGATTCATCCATTATATCTGTCTGGACAATTTCATCCGTTATTTCTGTTACATGAATTTCATCTGTTGAGCCTGACCGGACAGATTCATCTGTCTGGACAATTTCATCCGTTATTTCTGTTACATGTATTTCACCCGTTGAGTCTGTCTGAACAATCTCATCTGTTACTTCTGTGACATATATATTATTCGACATGTCTGTAACGTGTATTTCACCCGTTGAGTCTGTCTGAACAATCTCATCTGTTACTTCTGTGACACATATATTATCCGACCTGTCTGCAACATGTATTTCATCCGTTGAGTCTGTCTGAACAATCTCATCTGTTACTTCTGTGACACAGATATTATCAAATGTGTCTGTTGAATATGTCTGCAAAATTTCGTCTGTAGTTGCAGAATCCCTGTTTTTTTCCTTCATATCATTAACCTGTAACTTATCAGCTGTACTTGTACAAATAATTTCATCTGTTAAGTCCCGTACGACTTGAAGCTCTTTACCGTGACTTGCGTCTCCATGATGGTCACTGACACGTAAAAAACTGTATTCAACAGTGTGAGCACTACTGTCACTTTCTGTCATGTAATGCACATCCTGCATACTGTCCTGGTCAGTGCGTGTTGCCTGATAGCTGGCCCCAGCTGATACAGTCTCAAGACTTTCAGTGTGTAAGTATAATTTATCTTCCTGCGATCTCAAGAGCTCGTGTTTTTCAAGAGAGTGAGGGTACCGCCCACCTTCTGTGGCGCCATCTGGCGAGCCACCGAGCAGGAAGCCACTTGCCACCAAATTCATCTCACCATCAGCAAACTTCATCACCGTGATGGACCCACCACCGTGACCGTCGCCTTGCAAGTCACGAATGTCCTCTTGTGACCCACGAAGGCGCTCAGCTGTCCAGCCGTCGAACGGGCTCATCAGGGGCGGTTCAGTCTCAGACCCGTCCTCCGCCTCGCTGACCGCCGTGGCGATTCGCTCAGTGTCAGTTTGATACGACGAGTCCTCGCTGTCCGCGTCACGCGACGTCGACACCCCGGCAAGCGCCCGGCCCAGCAGGGCGATGGTCTCCGACACCCGGAAAAGCTCTCTCTTAGCCCCGCGTTCTTTCGGCCAATGCCCGGAGCTCATGTCCGGAGTCCGAACGTCGACGGTTTTCCTCCTGTCCACGAACATCTTCGACACCAGCCGCGGCGACTCCACGAACTCGATGTCGTTCTCGAAGAGCGGCCTCGCATCAAGGCGAGTCAGCTCCACCATTCTATCCCCAACCGTCTCGAATATGGAGATGTTCTGTGGCTCCAGGGACACGCTCCTCTGAGAGACGTCTAAGAACAGTTCGGAGCGCTCAATGAAAGAGTTATTGGAGCCGCTGGTGTACATGGAGTCCCCGGTGTCGACGAACGTGTCGTCCGAGTCGAAGGTCATGAAGGAGTCACTGGACATGTCGGCGCTCCAGTAGTCTAATGAGTCATCCATTGATCGTGTCTGGGTCGGGCTCTGGATAAAGTCTGCTGGCGTGTCCGACGAACTGGGCGCAATGACTATTGCGTCGTCAGCGTCCACTATTTTGCCCCAGACTACGTTGATCTCTGAAACCATCCTCGGCTCTTCCTCCCTGGTGTCTGGTGGCCCCACCCTGAACTCCAGGCACGAGACGTGCCTGGTCCCGACGCCGGACAAATCTTCCTTGTCCACTTCCAGTGTCCTCCTCCTTTCCACGAGTCTGTTGGACAGCTGGCTTCTCCGGCCATCCTTATCAACGCTGACCGATCGGCGGATCTGACGCAATATCTTGACCCCGCCTTCTACGCGTGGGCTCTCAATGATGTCTGAACGTGGCAATAAGGAGCTGAACAGTTCGTAAGACGTGTCCAGCTCTGAAGGCCTGTCCAATGTTTTATCTAAATCATTACAATGCTTCATACCAATGAGACTGCCCTCCTCAGACTTCTGTTCTGGTTTATCCAGAGACCAGCCAGGGGTGTGCCCACAGTGTACACTTGGATATACTTTCCGACTTTCTGGTGGCGACTCTAAGTCCTCCGTTACTTCACCGGTACTCATGTGGGTCCAAGGTGTCTTGTGAGCGTTAGACTGACCCGAGTGACCCTTGTCCGTAAATAGCCCGTGACCATCTCCGGTCAGCGCTGACGTCATCGGGCTGCTACCGAAGTTACCCCTCTTAACAATCCTCCACTGACCTCGGTCAGTGTGTTCATTGTCCAATGTCCACTCTGTCCTGTCTACATATGCAGCCCTGCCAGCGTCTTCCTCTTCCTCCATTGTTTAGAATGTACGTTCAACACACCAACATAACTGCCAACATTACTGAATCTCATCAAAGAATATAGAGAGAAAACAACACACCTAACTGCAGCAGTTGGCAGCAGCTACGTGCAACCAAGTGAGAATGTGGCAAAAGCAGCGGAACAACCGCAGCCGTGTAATCTAAGCCCGGAACTAGCCGAGTGTGACAGGTCCATTGTAATTTTCCAGCCAGCCGTAGAGATACTCGGTTGTTCACTTCTGTGTAGGAGATGCGCGAGACATCATGTCAACAGAGAATTGACAATCAGGCAATAGTTCAGTCTAATAATGACAAAATCTGGCACTAAATCCAAACCACGAATATTTCGTTGAAGAAAAAATTAGTACAGGGTTTCAGAATAATAAAGTAGCGTACATAAAGTTTGGTCAATTTAATTCATATTTAATCCGAGGCAAATAATTGAAATCAATAAACTTTGGTTCCTTGGTTTAATCCAAGTAGTGAAATTCACAAAATGACAATGTTTGTTATTTAAACTTACAAGTCGTATTTTCTAGAAACAGTTAATTGGACAATTAGAAAATGATGCTTTTACAGCCATAAATCCCCCGACAACCATTGAGACTTGTGCGCTATTAGGAGGTAACTATTTACGTGTACCGTTGGATTCAAAGGTGCAACCAAGCAAATCTACCTATTTACGAGCGTGTATGTGATATGATATGGTTAAAGACTGTCAAGAGAGAGAGAGAGAGAGAGAGAGAGAGAGAGAGCGTCATGGGAATATTGACAGAGAGATATGTGTCTTATTAATTTAATTCGAATTCTCAGGTGTTCTTAAAATAAACTTCGTCGGGGTCATTGCAATTTTGATCGTGTCAAATGATTGGGACAATACGGGCATATGGGAGGGGATGGGAGGGAGAGAGAGGGGGGCATAAATCGTGCATTAACAGAAACACAAATAAAATGGAGATATGGAAACCATTCAAGCCTGTCAAGACACTTTTTGACATTTTCAAGGCAATATGTCTCTAAGGAATTCATTGGAAAAAAGGTTCAGTAATACAAAAAGATGCGAAACAAATAAAGAAAGAAACTGAATCAAACATTGAGAACCACGCCCCCCCCCCCCCCCGTTTAAAAATGTTCAATGAGTAGATCAGATTGAATCAAAAGAAATAAGATCAATAGAGATGTATCAAATAACTAATAATACAATGCATGTTTAAAATCTCAAGTGTGATCAAAGAACATTTAGCCAGAGGCAACACATAAATATTTAAATGATAGATCGTATTACTAAAAGGTCGGTGTAACGTAGTCGAGTGCACCCCATGGACTGTTTTAAATTGTGGTCGAAGTAAAAAAAAAATAATACATTGCACACAACATAGCACTATATAGCAATTGTCGGGGGGGGGGGGAACTAGACAAATCAGTGCACCTAGTACCGATATATAAACAATAACTGCACACTTTGGTGTGCAACCGGCCGTGGAGTACACACTTTCAAATGACTATTTCAAACAACGGCAATAATGAAAAACAACATTAACAGCTAATTAGACGGTAGTGTGGTGGAGGGAAAGGGAGGGAGTAGAGTGGATCTCGTCAATGAGCGGTGGTGTTACTGATGTAGGTCGCTAATCGTAAAAGGCGGCGTGTGTGCTTGGCCTAGTCACATGTGACACGTGTGTATTAGACCCTGGGTGTATACATGTACAGCATAGATGTATATGTGTGTGTTTACTTCATAACTTAGGCTTGCTATTGCTTATTCTGTTCAGTAATCTACCAACCTATCTATCTACCCAATTCGATAGTTATTGCTTATTCTATTCAGTAACCTACCAACCTATCTATCTACCCAATTCGGTAGTAAGTCATGAAGAGGTTTGCATATCTGCAGAAGCTACTATTGCTCATATTGCTTTTATTAACAATACATGTACAACAAAGACTGGGCCAATCGTTGTGTTCCAATTACACATAAAGAAATGTTTCTTTAAAGGTCAACAAAACCTGGCCACAACACAACCAGACGAGACGCTAAAAAACAAAGAATTGCAGACGATGTTTTTATTATTCGTCGGTCTTTTACTTGCGACATACCAACAAATAATCATCTTCAATGTAACACAGAGAAATGAATAGATATGCCCTAACAAATGTAATACAAATAGCTGAACAGCAATGGGATACACAGTCAACGTTGATAAACCTGTTTGGTACCAATGGTTAAAAATAGCGCACAGGAGACAAGCGACATGTCAAAATGTACTGACACTTAGTCTTCAAACGGTGACCTGGGATTGACATATGTCAGAGATTCAAGGGGGGTAAACATTTACCAACATGTAAAACCACTACGGTGTATATTATCCTTTTTATCATGTAAATTCATGCACTTTTAGTTAGTGTCGAAATTGTTATCTGGAACCAATGCTTCCTGCACCAACTACATTACGAATTTTTTAGAACCCGTTATTTTTACGGGTGTTAACAAGCGCAAGGTGTTGCTTTGTACACATGAAATGACCAAACAGTTATTAAATTTGACAGAAGAGCCGAATCAATACACTAAATGTAAAATTCATCAAATAAATGAAAGGTTTTTAGGAGCGCGGGTCGGAATAAACAGACACGTACTTGCCCCGAGTGTCTTGAGTGTAGGACAAAACCCCCAGCGGACATAACCCCTAGCCTAGCGGACAAAACCCCCAAAATATTAAGATTTAATATAAGTCAATATTATTAATACTTCTATATATATGAAGTTGACCATGTGCTAAGGGGAATGTTTGATGATAAAAAAAGATATCATGTCTGTCAACACAGTCTATCATTAGGCATGTTCCTATGTTGTTTTACCTAAATAAAAGAAATTGGCTTTCGACCGCTGTGGATCTTATGCTGTTTGTTTTACCGTCTGCTATATAAAATGTGTGTCTGGCGCGAGAATTAAAAGGTAGAAGATACGGTCAGTATTGACCTTGGGCTAAAACCTTAATTTTTTTTTACCTTGTTAACAAGAGATTGACTTTTGACCACTGTGGCTCGACGGGCTAATGCAGCTTACTGGGGTACTTTACTGGGGTACTTTGAAAAAAAATCACTTCAAAATACATATTTTTATATATATTTTCATCCAGGTATTATATATTACATTTTTTTTTTAAAAATGAGGGCCAAATAATAGATTTTATAATAAAAATAGGGGAGAGGTCCAGTGGAGGTTTTGTCCGCTGGGGGTTTTGTATGTGGGGGTTTTGTCTGGATACCACTTGTCCCCCCCCCCCCCGTTATCCCACACTCCTGGGCCTAGGCCGAAGATTGTGGTACCATTAAGACCAGAACTTCCCTAACCGACCGGGTTGGTGCAGGAAGGGACACGACAGAGCACGTTCTAATACTTGTACACCTTTGTGTGTATAACAACGTAGCGCAGGATGTGAGCAATGACAAAATGTTGCAGGAACCGGTTATTTCCGGCTGAGCCACTTCATGACATGTGCACATTGTGCGTGAGCTCGCGAGATTCTCATATTGCTTTGTTCATCAGCCATCACACCTGCCGACCACAGGAAAAAAAATCGGAAACGCCCTTGAGGGCAAATTCACGTGGAAATGCGTCGAGACCACGAAACACGGCCATTACTTGGGGTCATGCTTGGAGCTATAAATAGATCGAACGCGCGCTTCAGCTCGTAGTAATAAATGAGACGGCGGTGAGAACTGGCCCATATCGTACCACAGCCACACCCGATTTAAAAAAAAGGGTAGCACAATGTCTATTTTTAGATACAAGCAGGTTTTGTCAGATCTGTTATCTGCGTGATGGAGAAACTTACTGTGTATTCAACGATGGTCTATCGCTTGACTCACATCACGGCGTGTCACCAATTAGCACTTCAAAGAGCTGCACTAACCCATGCAACAAAGGCTGATGAAAGTCAGCTATTGATTTTTGGTATCGACTGTGTTGCCCCTCACGACAGTGGACAGCCCAGAGGCTCACGGTGACGGGAGAACAATACAACCATTGGTAATAATACTAATAATATTAAAGCTAGTCTATTGGTCAGGTCTGCCGCATTGGGCTGCAAACCGAGACAATGTCGCGGGTGGGGGGGATGTCATTAGGGCCCAGCATAGTACATTATTCTTGGAGAAATGGGGAGGAGTGAGATAGCAAGAAAAGATGAAATCAATCAAACACAGATTGATCGATATTGTGAACTACTGCGTTCTCCCAGAGACTTTATTTTCAAAGGACAACTTCCTGAGGATTAGTCTACGTCCCTGCCAAGGCAGTACAAACCAAAAAAAAAAAAACAGAAGTCTGTTATGTATCGTTATACTCATTGGATCGCTGCGAGTTAGTTTGTTTACAAAACGCACACACCAGCACGCTTACACACCGGTAAAGTTCACACACCCATGACCTGATTTTTTTTTTAATCTTGGCGCCACTTCCGAAGTATAATTTAAGTTCAAACTTTCACCGTGCAACCCGGGGGGGGGGGGGGGGCTGTGAAAAAGAGAGAGGGTTTGGGAGGAGGGGGTGTGAGGGGGCGAAGTCAATTTGAGAAACACAGAATAAAAAGAAAAAAAAAACATACCGTCGCGTGCACCAGTCTGTTTACCGACCAATGAGACTATTTTAGTCCCCAGTCAGAGACTTCAAACCAGGGCTGCCAACAATGGTTATTTTGTTATTATACAGATCTAGATAGTTTGGGTTAAATCTAGATATGATAAACTGATACCATATGATAGATGTAGATGATTTATTTTGTGTCATTCAGACATACAATTTTGATTATTTGTTTACACATTTAGTAGAATCTGGATATTTTTCCCTCCTGGATAATTCTTCGAGAAAATAGTTGGCAGCCCTTCTTCAAAGAGATCGCCTCTATAAAATGTCACGGCCGCCACCTCTATACCCCCCCCCCCCCCAGCTACACATAAATACACGGGTTGTGTTTTATATACCAGCTGGATAGTTGTCACCCATTCACCCCCACACTTTACGGTTTCAGCTAATGTACCATGAAATTCATTCACAGTCAGGAGTACATTCATTGTTATTTATATTTTGTGTAACCCAGGCCTGCAGATACCGACTAAGACATTGGGGGGGGGGGGGTGCCATGTACGGCATCTCCATAAAATATTCTCCTGTAATTCAGTGCCAGCCATAAGTCGATTGAACATATTGCTCGCAAATGAAGGCCATACATTTTGAAATCCTTGAGCTACTGTACATTTGTCCTCAGTTTATAAAAAAAATACAGAAAAGACATCTCTATACAGTAAAGTGAAATAAAACGATATAAATATAGTGTTTTTATGAATCTACACATCTTGGCGCAAGGTGGAAACATGGGCTCCAACCTAATTACACTCAAAAGGGCACCACACACGCTAAAGCCAGCCAAAGATATATATTATTGGTGAACCAACCCAGTCCTGTTGTTAAAAGTGTGGGTTATTATCTACGTTAAGGCAGGGCCGGTTTATCACATAGGCACAGTAGGCACTGTGCATAGGGCCTAAGGACTTTCAAGGGCCTACGAAAGCCAGAATGGTAAATAAGTGCCGGTATATTCTTGAAAAATGTAAAAAAATGAAATCGGGGAGGGCCCACGACTTTGAAAGTATACAGGGCCTAAGATGACCTTAAAACGGCCCTGCGTTAAGGTACAAGCAATAATTTATTTATTTTCAGAAGATAATTACTATTTTATGTTACGTGATAAACAGACATACCAGTACTTAATATGTATATTAAATAGTTAACCTAACCTTCCCCACATATACAACTAAATGGCAACATTGGTTTGTCAGCGTATAACACCCGCCCCCCTACACCTGTGTATGAGTAGAGACAGACCAACCTGACGTCGCAGTAAATAAATTGGCTACTGATAACTGACACGCCCCATCCCTCCCCCCCCATTCCCTTTCCCCGCTTGAAAAACATTTTTTTTTCAAAGGCACTCGGGCGGGGGGGGGGGGGAAGATACGACCTACGACATTTGGGCGGGAAGAATTTAAAATTAAGACCGAGAACTAGGGGACATAACTGTCAAAAAAACAAAATCATTGTGAACGTCAAAATGGAGGAATAAAACAAGAAAAACATGTCCGTCTGTGCATGGCGGATGACCCGTAATGAAATGAACGTCATCGGCTGGGTCTGACGTCACAGATGAGGTGGTGAGCCTCATCAATGAGCAGTGCCGTGAGAAGAGTCAGAGGCGCCCGTGGCGGACTATGAAAACAGCTGCACTGCCTCAACGGGGCGTACGTTCAAGTCCCGAAATACAGTATTGATCACAGAACGTTGTGACAATGTCTCATTCTGTGTACAGACCTATACAGTCTTGTCAACTATCCCTGCTATATTACCAACCGAGTCAAGTGTACACAAACGATTTTTCGAATCAGCCGCACATCAAGTTTTTATTTTTTGTTGTTGTTGAGTCAATCAACAGCAGCCCGTTTTAAAATTCTGTCGCCCAGTCTCGGTCAGGAGACTGAAGAAAGGTCACCAAAGGTCAAGCTGAGGGCGACCCGCCGAGCCCCTAGGTCACAAGACATGGGTAACAATAACGTAACGTTGGATAATAACCGGCTTAACCAGTTTACCTGAGACAACAATATCAACACACTTTGTAGCGTTCACAGCAAGACTGGCTTTGTCTCTGCCTGACTTGTAGAGAACAATTTGTATGTGTGTGTGTGTGAGTGTTTGTTTATATGTGTATAAATAAGTTAAACTTTAACATAGTAAAATAAAAAAATAACACTTGGAAAACAGTCTTCATTAGCGGAGGCGGAGTCTGTACTCTGTTTAACAATTACGATGAAGTGGCAAGCAAATGTTAAGAAAAATCACCAGATCGATGGTTGATGTTTCAATAACAACAGATCAATCATTCTATATTACCAGACCAATGTTTCAATTTCACAAAGTCAATTATTGACGATTCAATATAGCCAGGTCATTGATTCAATATCACCCGATGAATCCTGCCTCCACACCAATCATACCTACACAGAAGACACACAACATAACGGCGGCAGTGATGTTGTTTATTGTACTCCACTTACTGTCACTGACGCAATGTGATCTATAAAAAGATGAAGAAAAAAAAAACACACACACTCGTCACATTTCAATAAGTGTGTGAAACAACTGCGATGTCTGTTGCCATGGGAGACGGAGAGGGGAGAGCACTGTGCTATGATCGACACATCCAAGGGTAATAAATCAATAGGACTGCACGTTCATTGTTTTTGTGTGTGTCTTCACTCACACCATCTGGGTTGTATGCATATCTTAATAGTTCAATGACTCAAACAGGCTAAGCGCGCGCGCGTGTGTGAGTGAGCGTGACAGCACAAGTGCACACACTGTCGCGCCAGTCAATTTGTAAGACGGATGTGGGGGGGGGGGAGTCTATACAATTACACAGCTCATGATACATGTGAATCAATAGACATCGGTGTAGTGTGCTGACTAACACGCTTGGGGGGGGGGGGGACAAGAAAGCCGGGAGGGGGTAGGAAGGATCCCCCCCCCTTCCCTTTTTAACTGTTTGGTGTGTGACTGTGGAAACTCTTCAGATGTGTCAAGAAATAAAGAGATCTGAATCAGTCAAAACTTGTGATTCACTCACTTGTTGGAAGTACCTGTACAGAAGGGTGTGGCAGAAACAACAACAAAAATTAGCTTGAAGATTCCCCCCCCCCCTATCTCCTCTATTTTCCAACTATGTTTTTTTTATTTGTTGTATTTTGCATTGGGGTGGGGGTGAGAAGAGGATGAAAAAGTCAAGTGACATGATAATTGGATCTTTAAAAAAAATTTCAACCTAAAAGTAGATTACATACAAAGTCAATCATAAAAGTAACACATGACTGTGTCTCAGTGATGTGATATTACACCCACACGTTAAAATGATAGAGGGTCAGCGTGCAGTTGAATGACTACAATTATACAACTCCTATAGGGGGGGGGTGTTTATTTTTGACAAGATTTTTAAATATTCGAAGTTGTACGTACAAGGCACTATGGGGGTTTGATTGTTAGAGAAGAAAAAAAGTAAAAGAAAAAGTAATATCAGATAGGGCGTATATAAAAACAAGCAATTAAGCCTATTCCATTCTGGACGTGTTAGCGCATTTTTATGTTATGTATCAGTACGTATGCTATCTTTCAGTAAATATTTCTAAATTTTGGAAATGTTTATAAATTCAATTGTGTAATGCATATATCTGTAAAAAAAAAATTTATAAAGACGTTTCTTTATATTTGAAAAAAAAATATTTTCTCTTAAATCTAACTACAAGTGGTTTGTGGTTACTGAAATAGGACTCATAATTGAAAACATTCGAAATTATAGTCATGTAATCGTCCGAAAACTCCGTCAATTGTTGCATAGCTCTGATACTTTCAATTAAACTCAGAACACAAGCTTACTATTTCATTTGATGAGTTTCTTAATAAATCTTGGTGAAACTACGTGCTGCAGTATTTCGCACCAAATGAATGGGTTATTAAACGTACAAGGTGTAGAATGGGGCCTTATATATAATATATAAGCCCTGAAGCCCGGCCCTCAGAGGTCCTATCGCGAAATGAACTTTTGATGTACACATGGCAGGCCAAGACCTACAAAATGATTACATCATGGGTCTAAGACTTATAGTTGCTGAGATATAGCGCTCCTTTATTAATATAGCTTATATAGTAAAAAACGGTACTAAGGCCCCTTTTACGGCCCTGAGAGGTCAAATCGCGAAATGGAAAAAAGTCATTTCTTGGCAGGCCAAGACCTACAAAATGATATATACATCATGGGTCTAGGACTTATGGTTGTTGAGATCTAGGGTGATGACGGACAGACAGACAGACAAAACGGGGACAATAGAGCATTTTTTTTTTCGAAAATGCTCTAAAAAACGCATTATAGTGTGCATTTGTGTGTGTGCTGATTGGTGTGGTTTTAGTGCGCACATCACGTGCAGGCCTGCAATGAATTTGCTTGGTAAACAAACCTTGCTTATTATCACGGAGAAACCCTCGCTGGAATAGACGCAATTAGAACTACGCCGTGGCTACATTATATCTACACAAAGTAATTATCACCAGCTACAAGTATGATAAGCAAACAGCATGCTGAGCATGAAAACACATGGAGGTCAATTTAAGTTCGAGACAAAAAAGTTATTCGCAGATATCTTAATGATAAACACACCACAAGTCTCAAAGGTTGTGATGAGAATTGTAAATAAAAGCGGATGAAAACAAAAACACACACATCAAAAATGGTGTGTTCAGGCCGATCGATTGTTTACACTTTCCCAATACCGTAAATTATTTCTACAGTTAAGCACTAACACACGAAGCTGTGACGCGTTTCTACACACGTACACGCAGTATTTGTAACCCTTCAATCAGTGTGTAAACTGAGCCTCATCAAGAAATCTGGCCTCAATAGAAATATGAAAATAATCCATTACACGACACTGACACAATGAAATAAACCGATCCAAGTTAATCCTTATTCCCCTTCCTTGAATCTATTTAATCGATATAATTCTGTTTGAGTTTATCCATTGGGTTATTATCCAACTAGTCAAGGTTGGGATTTACTTCGTTTTTTTTTACCGCACAATTTTTAGTTCAAATTTTGAACTACGACCTAGATAAAAAAAAATCTGGCATATTTACAAGTGAAACACTACCACGCTTCTCCCACCTCGACTCAAGTCTGTTTTCCCCCCTCGCTCACTTTTCTCTCCCTTCGTGCGAGAGGAGAACTTGGCGCCCCCCCCCCCCTCGGTGATGGGCTCTCTCTCTCTCTCTCTCTCTCACACACACACCCCGCAATAACTGACGTAATACCTAGTGTAGTTGGCTTTGCACCTCTCTACATAGTTTGCCTTTGACCTTTTCTAGCGGGGTGGGGCGGTGGTTTGGAGGAGTGAGAATAGAAAGGTAAAGCTGTACCTTGTTTATAAGAGGTAGAGGGGAGAGAGGGACAGAGATGTACGTGTATATTTAGATATGATTGATTGTTCCACGCCTACCAACTCCGGTTTCATTTTTTGCAGCCCGTTAAGTAAATACTGTAGCAAAGCTGAGTACGAGATTTGCATTTCAAAACATGATAAGAATACACCACAGTTGTATTTTAATTTGAGTGACAAATGCACTAATAATACAACAACACTAAATGTAAAGTTGAGGTGGCTGTGTGTGATCGGTTCAGGGTGAATGGGGGTAGACCAGTTTTTCACCTGCAGACGATCGGAGATTTCTTAAAAATTGCTAACGAAAGATATCAACAAAAATAACAATGTTGGCTGTGATAACTAGGTTGTTGTTGTTTTAAAACCCAAAACCAAATGACAGTTTCATATGAGATTAAGATTTACGATTTAGGTAAACACACACGCCGTGGGTGAAATGGAGATATCCAATGATAAAAGACATTCCAGACCTCTTGAAAACGCGCGCCAAGACACACAAGATAAGACGGGGAGAGTAATCAAGACCAATCAGACCAAATATATCCCCCCCCCCCCCTTTATTGTTTTGTTTTTTTTTAAAAGAGGGAGAGTTACTGCAATATTTCTCAATAGAGAATGTGTTATGGCTCCAAAAGTCAACAGTCGCCTTACAACTGGAAAAAGTTTTCCTTTAAGCTTGTTAAATCTTGGGGCAGATGAAGTGTAGAACTCACGTTTTTTTTTAATCAATGTATAATAATGAACTGTGTGGCTGGTAGCCGTACGTTCTTAAGACTTTGGCACAGACTTCAAAGATATATCGGGGGGGGGGGCTCCAAGAGAAACTGGTCGACGGTGACCTATTAACACCAGATGAAGTAGATATTAATACTGGAAGGGCCAATGGGGACCCTGGTCTGTTTATCCATACGCACGACACTGGCTAACACAGTGAGGTACACACGCACGACACTGGCTAACACAGTGAGGTACAAACGTCATCTGAATAGCTTTTGTGCCGGCTAGGGTGGACTGACCCCCCCCCCTTTTTTTCAATGATGCCACGGGCTGGCCATAAAAAGAAAAAGCAAAGAACAATAACTTATACTCGAGGTTTAAAAACACAAAACAAACAATGAGTTATCTGCCTTTCCACAAGTCTAATACTTGGTATAGCTTGACATACCAGATGATTTATTCTTCGCTTCAGGATATTTATTTAAAAAAAAAATGTGTTATTATTTTGTACCCTTCTTTTTTTGAATGAAATATTTGACATGTAGGCCTAATATGTATTCCATATTAATCTAATTATGTTGTTGTTTTTAGTACATTTTTATTTGAGTTGATTAGAAAGTCATTAAAAGTTAGATATTACAATATATAAAACTGTGTAAATGTAGAGTAGTACCGTGGTACGGCACTTACCTCCTGAACAAGTAGCTGATTGTGCAGGTCAGTAGTTGTGTCCCTCATGGTCAGTCTGGCCCTGGTCTGCTCCATCCATTTCATCAACTCGTTCACCTCTTTCTCAAAATCCTCCAATCTTCTGTTGGCGTCTTCCAGAGTGGTCAGCTGATTGTCTGAGGAAAGCAATAAGGGTAGATGCTGACCATTTCTGTTTCTGTAACGTTTGCGAGGATAACGACAAGCAAGTGAGGGTGGCTGGTAGTGCAGTAAGAAGGAGTCTATGGTGTTGAATCTAAGCATTGCTCTCCTTGAACAGAAACAAAACAGTGCCCCACCCTCTCTCTCCCTCACCAGGAGGCTGGCCCACACTGAAGCACACATATTTAGTAAGTACATTAGTAAAGGTTCCTTAGCCTTAAAGGGCCACAGGCGCAGATGAAGGGAATAATTTATCTAGGGATTGTGTGATTAGCACACCGCCAAGCCGCCTTTAATGCCCCAATTTAAAATCAGGTACACATGTCAAGCTGGGTGGTGGCCTTGTGGGACTATAATGGTCAGGTACCCATGTCAAGATGGGTGGTGTGGCCTTGTGGGACTATAATGGTCAGGTACCCATGTCAAGCTGGGTGGTGTGGCCTTGTGGGACTATAATGGTCAGGTACCCATGTCAAGCTGGGTGGTGTGGCCTTGTGGGACTTTAATGGTCAGGTACCCATGTCAAGCTGGGTGGTGTGGCCTTGTGGGACTATAATGGTCAGGTACCCATGTCAAGCTGGGTAGTGGGCTTGTGGGACTATAATGGTCAGGTACTCATGTCAAGCTGGGTGGTGGGCTTGTGGGACTATAATGGTCAGGTACCCATGTCAAGCTGGGTGGTGTGGCCTTGTTTAATGGTCAGGTACCCATGTCAAGCTGGGTGGTGTGGCCTTGTGGGACTATAATGGTCAGGTACCCATGTCAAGCTGGGTGGTGGGCTTGTGGGACTATAATGGTCAGGTACCCATGTCAAGCTGGGTGGTGGGCTTGTGGGACTATAATGGTCAGGTACCCATGTCAAGCTGGGTGGTGCTGCCTTGTGGGACTATAATCAATTTTCACCAGGACCTGGACAAGTTCCCTAGGTTCTCACTGAGGATCAAACCCGGGACTCACAGATTGACAGTTGAACATCTATATCACTATGCCAACCATCCCACACACATAAGTAGTGGCCCCATGCTAATTTATCCATTTAACTTCATTTACTCTGAGGGTTATGGTATGTCTCCCCGCACATTGGTTTACCTGGTAGGTAGGGCAGGATGCTTTTAGGACACCTCTGACCCCCCCACAACACACACACCTAGTACTGTGCTAATTACAAACAAGTATAACTGTGACACCTATCAAAGAGCCCTTTACCTGTTTTGGTTTGGAGGTTGTCCACCCTGTCTCTGAGGTCATTGATCACGACCATTGTGGTAGGTGACTGGCAGATCTGCTGCAGCTGCTTGACCATAGCATTCAATGCGATGACCTTGTCCTGACTAGAGTCCAACTCTTTGTGGACTCTCTGAAAATAGGTGGCACAATCACAGAATTACATGGGCATCAAAACAACAACAGTGAGGACAAGCAGGTAACAGTTAAATGTGTCGCAGTCTGACAGATAATGAAGGTAAAAATTTGTAAAATTATCACGGATGGATAAATCTTGTATCTACACATTATCTTATCTATACACATTATATAAATAACATCCAATATCTACCCTACATCATTAATTACCTACAGGAAAAAATTCACCTACTTCCAAGCAGCATTCTTCATATCTACCTATGTATCATTTATATCTACAGTTTAACATTTCTTTCCACAGTTTAACATTTCTTTCTACAGTTTAACGTTTTTTCTATCTACAGTTTTATTAACATCTACAGTGTAATAATCTAACAGGTTAGTTATCATCAAAGCGGGGACAAATTATCTCTTCTGTAACTTCCAATATATCTTCAACATCATATTCAATATCTGGCATCCATCTGTTCATTATCAGCTGTCTAGATTTCAATATCAACAATGTGGCATGCCCAAACACAAGGCAACCAGAGTGCACTCTCAATACTCATCTCTCCCAACTGATGACAATGATTATACACCAAGGCCACGCCCTCCAATAGAAATAAACAAAACCCGACAACTACAACAAAGGTCACTCACCCTGTGAACTCTGAGCAGTTCCTTGAGTTGCTCACCGGTTGACCAGCTGACATCTGAGGTGACTAAGAGCTCTGCCTCCTCCACCCATTCCAGTAAACCTCGGCCTAGATCTTGTATGGCGTGAGACAGGTCAGCTGCGTCCGACAACTTGCGGGTTTTCTCTACAATATTGGCCTGCACAGAGACAGAACAGATAGTCAGGTACAGAAATGATACACCAGTTAGATTTAGACTACAGACTGATACACCAGTTAGCTCATCGATACATATAATTCAAGCCCAGGTATAAATACATTGATAACAAAAGAATGCAAGAAACAATGAATCATCTGTAAGCATACTAATGATGGTACTTTTGCTAGTTTTGAAAAAAAAAAATTACATTGCTATTTTTTTATTCACTTGTGACATTACTTCAGAACACTACTAACACATTCCTTTAGTTTAAAAATAAAAAAAAAAATTGCCTGACCCTGACGTGATTTGAACACGCAACCTTCTGATCTGGAGTCAGACGCGCTACCGTTGCGCCACAGAGTCTTGCAACGCTATATATTATTTTAATGAGGTATTCTGTACTAGCTTTGTATCGATCGGTGTCCTAACTGTTGTCCAGTTTGGTTGTGTCAGTCATAGAGAGAAGTCGTAAACAGAGTTGGAGAGAGGAAAGAAGAGGATTATAATGTGTGTGTTTTTTTTTTAATATTCAGAGACATTAATCATTGATATATGGTTAAGAAAACTAGTCCTGTACGGCTGTATATCCTCAACTGTATACATTAACGTCATGGTATTCATTACTTTAATGTGCGATGTATACAATGAAATACAAAAATAGGCGACATGCTATTAAATACTCTAGTTTCTATATTTATAGTATTAACAAAACAAAAATAGTGGCAGACAGGGTCGTTAACCTGTTACATACAGTGCTCGATTTAAGAAAAAAAAAACAGTGCCGGGGATGAACTAACATTTCTGCAGAGCCAGGAAGAAATGTCTATGATTTCATCCCCGGCTGGAATATATCATCTAAACAGAGCCGGGGATGACATGTCTAAGTGCCGGGGATATCCCCTGCGGTAAATGTGTATGTGTGTGTGTGTGCTGCGTGTGTGACGCACTAGACATGGAATGGTGAAAAACACCGGAAGGAATAGTTAAAAATCAAGAATAATTTCTGAATGGCAGGTAGCTGACCGATTTGATTACAATCAGTGCTCCGAATTGTACCGTGTTTCATATAAAGCATTACAATCAGCCCCGTAGCGTGAAAATTTTACAGGAGGGGCCAGGCATTCTACAGCAGGGGGGGGGGGGGGCAGGTAATACATTTTACTAACTAGAACAAATAAGCAGGGGGGGGCAGACAAAACGCAGGGGGGGGGCCTGGCCCCCCAGCACGCTACGGGCCTGATTACAATATGGCGATCAAGGATTCCACTAGGGCACGTGTAGGGGCAAGAAGATCCCGGGTTCGATCCTCGCTGAGAGATTTGAGTTCAGTTCCTGGTGTAAGCCCTGGGCTTAAATAAAGTACCTGTCGCTAGTTGGGGGACGGGCGGCCGTAGTATGTTTTCAATGGTGCTGGGGGAGGGGGTGAAAGAAGGGCGCTACAAAGACCGTCCCATCAGTGGTGCATGGATCTAAGACATAAACAGGTCATCCTGTCAGGTACCGTCCCATCAGTGGTGCATGGATCTAAGACATAAACAGGTCATCCTGTCAGGTACCGTCCCATCAGTGGTGCATGGATCTAAGACATAAACAGGTCATCCTGTCAGGTACCGTCCCATCAGTGGTGCATGGATCTAAGACATAAACAGGTCATCCTGTCAGGTACCGTCCCATCAGTGGTGCATGGATCTAAGACATAAACAGGTCATCCTGTCAGGTACCGTCCCATCAGTGGTGCATGGATCTAAGACATAAACAGGTCATCCTGTCAGGTACCGTCCCATCAGTGGTGCATGGATCTAAGACATAAACAGGTCATCCTGTCAGGTACCGTCCCATCAGTGGTGCATGGATCTAAGACATAAACAGGTCATCTTGTCAGGTGCATGGATCTAAGACATAAACATGTCATCTTGTCAGGTACCGTCCAATCAGTGGTGCGTGGATCTAAGACATAAACAGGTCATCCTGTCAGGTACTTTACAAACAAAAAAAAGGCTTAAACTGGATGGTCACTAAACCCAGCCAACATTATGTGGAGGTACATAATGAAGGCACACCTAACATTGGAGGGGGGTTGCTATAAAATGAACAGACAGAGAACCGAGTTTTCAGTAAAAAGTCAGCGGCTGGTCTGAGAATGTGGTATAAAACGGTGTGTGTGTGTGTTTGTGTGAAGTCCCTGTTAGAATGAGATGAAACCCCATAAACCACTAATGTGAAGCGTGTTACCACAGGACCGACCATCCGTTTTAAAATGGTGTAATGTTGGGCAAGAAAGACCCTGACAGCCAAACAATGGAAACCCACAAGTACACAAACAAAATATATTTGACCGTGAGGATGACTCACACCAGTTCTCTGCTTTCAATGTAAAGTCTATATAACATTGGTGGCTATTTTTCGGCTCTTAGATCTGCAGCCAGTGTTCTCTGTGGCTTTTCGGTGAGTTTTGAGCAGCTCATATGTAATTTACAGCTTTAAAAAAAATGTTTGTGTTTAAAACTGTTACTCTATTTACTTGTTCTGTTGTTCACCCTTAAACCTTTATATGGAGAGGCTCAATACTGGCCTGATGGCTAGCATTGACCAGATGTGTGACCTAATAATTGGATATAACATAACGCATGCACACCGATCTTATGATTAGTTAACTAGGACACGGTCTATGTCCCAGCCTCACAGCGAAAGGAGGACACGCCCTTACTAATCCCATCAAATCTGACGCTTTCTTCCCCCCCCCCCCCCCCGAAAGTTTCTGCCCAGGGACACCCAAGGTTGCCGCCTATGACAGACCCTGTAAGCATGTACAGGTGTTGTTGTTTTTCTTTACCTGTAAAGTTAACCAACTTCTGTTGACGTCTGCTAGACTCTTCTGGACGCTGAGTTTCTCCTCTGGGTCACTGCTGTGGCAGATTATGGCCCCGCCCCTTTTACGCAACCGTTCAAGGTCACTTTTCACTGTATCAAGTTCTGAAAGAATCACCTAGGGGGGGAAAACAAATTCAAAATGCGAAATAAAAAAAAATGACGACATAAAATGGACACCAGCAAAACATAAATGACAGACTCCGGTAATAATTTGAAATACGTCTGCATCAAATATCACGTGGTTAGTGAAGTACGAAATTACAACTATTCACTGATGTAATATTTAAACTAGAAGTCAAAAACATGTGCGTCTAATGACTAGATACAATTACACCCGACATTAAAATAGACATAAGATGGTATCTAGCGGTAGGCAAACTAGGCCGGGGGCCCTTTTCGAGTGTGATAACTAGTAAATGTAATGATAGCGGGGCCCCAACAAGTGTTTTTGCTTAGGGGGCCTTCAAATATTTATCAAGTCTCTGCCAAGCTCTCCCCCCCCCCCCCCAAACCTAAGAACGGATCTGGTATCTTGTAAGTATTAGGATGTATGTGTACAGATTAGGGCTGTACCGGAATCCGATTCCGGTTCCTGTTAAGCCGGATTCCGGTTCCGATTCCGGTCAAAATGTGCCGGATTTAAGCCGGATTTCTTTGTTGTTTGAAATTTGTAGGAAATTTTTTTAGCGCAACATAATTTTGAAATATTTAGCGCTATACAATTAAATTAAAACAATAACTTCCTTTGATTTTAAAACTACAATAACGTCGATCGCTTTTAGTTCTATATGTAAGTACAAATATATATTAAAAAGGAAGATTTGAATAGTATTTAGTCTAGTATAGGGGTCGGCTACCTGCGGCTGGCAAGTTGTGGCTCTTTCAATGTCAAATTGCGGCCTGATCAAATACCGTAATATTGAAACAACAAATTTAGTGGCTCTTTAAAAATTGAGAAAATTGTAAATTATAACTTTAGGCTCTTCCGTCTCAAAAGGTTGCCGACCCTGGTCTAGTAATACGACACCATATCTTCCGCTACTTTTGATTCCGTGTTTTCTATAAAGTATATTTAGCTATCAAAGTTTAACTTTTTTAAAGAGCAGACAACGATCTGTTTTTGAGTGTTTACAGTTTTAAAAATTTCAATAATTTATTTTCTGCACATTTTTTAATTTAGTGGTTTTTGTCACGATTCGGATAAAATTCCTCGCAAATTTAGATAAATAACTTGAAATACATTTTTAATTGAACATAAAAGTGATATTGATTTAGATTTGAAATGCATTTTAATTTGCGTTTTTATGGGAAATAGTCAGATAATGATTTAAATGAAAGTATGAATGAAATAACACGGTTCGGTGACTTCACTATGCAAAACTAAAGAAAAATAAGCTATCGGGTGGTGCCACAGTATATATATATATATATATATATATATATATATATATATATATATATATATGGAATTCATTTATTAATAAACATGTTTATTACACTTTCTTAGATATGTTACCCATTTCTTTGTTTAAGTGTAATAAAAATCAAGTTACATTAGGTACAGCTTTATTAAAATATTTTTTTTTTAAAAAGAAGAACCTGTTATTTTGACAGACTTATCTTTCTTAACTCAAGATTGGAGAAGGGGTTTTAGTCACAGTCTTCAAGATTGGGGAAGGGGTTTTAGTCACAGTCTTCAAGATCTAAATGATTTTAGCTATCTAGAACTTAAAAACTAAATTTTCATTCTATTTTTCATTCTTATATCTTTTTTATGTTAGGCGAGAAATTACTGCTTCGTTCGGAAGAGTTAGTATTTAATTCGGTGAAATCCGGTTCCTGTTCCGATTCCGGCAGGATGCAAATATTAAATCCGATTCCGGTTCCGATCCTGCAGGATCTAAAAATTTGAATCCGGTACAGCCCTAGTACAGATAGTTCTGACCTTATGAGACGACAATGAACGGTTCTCGTAATAGAAGTATATATGTACACATACTACAAAGATGGAAACCTTTGTGGACTGAAATAAAAACAGAGGGGAGCAGACGGGGGTCTATTAGTGTCGCTCTAGGAGTCTAGGTCACTACTAGACACAGTGTCGGAAACATGAATGACCCGTATATTATGGGGGCAGGTCTGTTGAGGTCATCAATATTGTGTTACACACACATCACTCATAAACTAACTGCACACACAAACACATAGCCACATTTTAAAAAAATAAATTGATGTTTTATGCTAGCCAGGTTTAAATGTTATGATTTAGATGGGACAGGGGGGAGGGGGGGTTGAAATTAGGGAGCGACCGACAATCGGATCGGTATCGGACCGATATTGGCACTATCGGTTAATATCTGATCGGCCGATTGTTGTAGGGAGCGACCGATAGTCGAACCGATATCGGCACTATGGGTTAACAATCGGACCGGCCGTTTTTTGGCTGCCGATACATTGTTTTTTTTTCACAACAGAGTTGCAGAAAAAACAATCAGTAAATAACCCAATTCTATAACCAGATCAGACAAGATTTAAAAAAAGGAAAAAAAAAACCCGTACACAGAAATTGTCACGTCTACATCAGAGATATGACCTTGAAACAATAGGATTGGCATTTCTTAATTCTAATGTATGACCTTGAATGATACAATTAGTGTGTATTTTTTTTTGGGATGGGAAGTTGGGGGGGAGGGTTAAAAAACAAGACACGCGTGGGCGAAGTGTTACAAAATATGTGAACATGGGTTGAAATACGTCATACAGCACGAGAAAGACACGTGTTTGGCACGTGTTTGGCATTGTTGTTGCTTAAGGGGCTGTCCATTAATTACGTCAACAAATAAGGGGGGAGGGGGGGTCAGAATATTTTTGACAATTGTTGACAAGGGGGAGGGGGGAGTTCAAGAAAAGTTGACGTCAACAATGTTACATTTTTTAATTTAATATAATTACTTAATAAATAGGAAAATTAAGCAGCGTTTGTAGTTCTGTGTTACACACTCGCTTAACATTCAGTATTTTAATTAAACTAACTATATTCCTACTAATTTTGCCACATAAACATTTTGGAAGCCA
Organism: Bulinus truncatus; assembly: GCA_021962125.1. Lineage (NCBI taxonomy): Eukaryota > Metazoa > Mollusca > Gastropoda > Planorbidae > Bulinus > Bulinus truncatus. The sequence continues at coordinate 5,534,702 of JAGDYQ010000052.1, forward strand.
TCTTTTTTAAGGGGGGGGGGATAATCAAATGTTGACGTAATTTTATAGGGGGGGGGGGGGTTCTGGAAGTTTGACAATTTGTTGACAAGGGGGGGGGTAAAAATCGCCAAAAATTTGTTGACATAAATAATGGACAGTCCCTAAAAAGAAAATATCGGTATCGGTAAAAATGCTGGGGGAAAATATCGGTATCGGACTATCGGTAAAAAGGCATATCGGTCGCTCCCTAGTTGAAATGTTTGCAGCTGTCGAGCATGGCATGAGCTTATCAAACAGAGTATAAACATGTTAGCAAATCACAGATTGGTTCTCATGGCTCAGTTTATAACATGACAGCACGCTAACTAGCGGTGTGCTGCACTGTGCAGCGGTGTAGTGTACTTAGCATCGTGGTTTCCGTGTTTTAATATAACGGACATGAAAAAAAAATGCATCAAATAAACATAATGCACTTAATTCAATGCGGGGACGGGTGGTCGTGTGGTAAAACGCTCGGCTGTCGACCTGCGAGTCCCTGATTCGATCTCCCGTGATGTCTCCATAGTCAATGCACTATCGGCCATGGTGGGGATGAAAGAAGGGCACAGCGAAAACCGACCCATTAGAGGTTTATAGGATGGAAGAGAATTCATCTCATCCATACAGGGACTTCACACACTAGATTCAATGCACAGCCCCACTTAACCTAATGCACTGCCACACTTTTATTAACATACTGTACTGTTCAAGTCAATGAATGTATTGTATTATTCCTGTAAACAAAATCTATTGCTCCAATCACCCCCAACTCTGCTGTTCCATTTAACAAAATATATTTTTAAAATGTACACACTCCTTACCGTGAAACCTATTATAGTCAGTGCTGTAGTTATATCATACGAAGTAATGTTCCATTTAACTGTGATGATAACAAACAGGCTACACACGGTGTACAATATAGCACAGCCGAACACCACACGGTGTACAATACACTTCGCCAACACTAGACATATAACATGGAACAACTTCACCCAACGTCTCATTATCAATTCTTGTATGCATCCACGCTCGTCTGTGGTCATGACTCATCTGGTGAACTGACCTCTTAGCTGGACACTACTTCACACAGCGGCACCTCTAGCACTGACCCATGCCGTGTGTGTGACACGATGTGCATCATCACCTATCAATACCGCATTAATAGTGCCGTGTGTGTGTGACACGATGTGTATCATCACCTACCAATACCGCATTAATAGTGCCGTGTGTGTGTGACACGATGTGTATCATCACCTACCAATACCGCATTAACACAAAGACCTGCTGACCATTTGAAAGGGTCACCCAAAGCAACGTCAAAATCATTTACGACCTACATATTATTACTATATATATAAATATATAGACAGATACACATATATATATATACATATATATATATATATATATACATATTAGGGTGCCACTCAAAAAAAAAATTCAGTTCTTATCCTGCCACCCCCAAAATGTGTTAGTAAGAATAAAATTGGTAAAATTTGAATGTTTTCTGATAATATTTATTGGTAGCTCAACAGTGTCAAAGTTTTGCTATAATCATTTTTACGCGACATAACCATACGGTAAACGGTACTCCTGCTGTAAAACACAAAAAAATCAAAAGTTATTTGAAGAACCTATTGCTGTAAAAGAGAACAAACAACTGTTTTGTACATTGCAACAGAATAGTAACTTTCAGAACCTTCAGCTAATAAACATAAAGAGTCAATTCAACATAGTTCAGACTGAAAGATCACTATTCACTAATTACATGTCTTCAAGTCCAAGTAATGATATTCTAGCTGCGGCTGGGAGTTAGGGTGGACTTGTTAGCATTAGGAAAGTAACGAAGGTGTTACGCTACTACTTGTAACAAAAACTGTTCCTGTTCCTCTTGATTGGTTAGTACTCCATCGAATGCTTGACTCAGGGTCATTCCACGCTCGGCTGCATCATTGACGACTTTCAAACTCGCAACTTTTTTCTGGCCAACAATGTAGTTTTTATAAATCAGAAATCAGAAAGTTTATTTTGTTGTAATGTTGGACAGAAAGCTTTCTGTTGTTATCTTGTTAGGTGCTGCAACCATGACTAACTTCATTTCAGATGAAACATCATTCTCAAAAAAAAAAACCTACCAAACTTTCACTCAAATACCATAAGTGTCCAGAGAATGATTTTATTGCTGCTTTGGCTACGGTGTCATTTGTTTCCTTGTAGTTCTCCAATTATTGAAGTAGCTGCAAATCTCTACGGGAGCAGATGTAGCACATGGTGATGTAAACCAAGAATTCAGGTAGACCTTAAGTATGAAGGGGTTGAAGTGACCCAGTGATGACAATTCACGTGCAGTAAGTTGGAACTGAGAACGCCAAATGAACATCTTAAGGCTGTAAATCAGTTTTGCCATCCACCAGGCCCGGTGATAAGCTCCAGGAGCCAGAATCTTTTCATCTGCACCACAAGCTGCACCTAGAAAAAGAAGTGACAGTTGCAGAAGCTCACGATAATCATCTCTGGGCTGAAACACTGTTAGCTGATGCTGGATGAAGTGAATGAGTTCATCCCGAACTGGATTGAGAACCACTGCAATTAATCTACATCCATTCCACTCGATACATTGATGTGTCAATTGAGCCCCAATATTTACGAAATTTCTGGAATAACTTGATATTTGGTCCACTAGATGGACCCATCAGTGAATAAAACACCTTTATCACAATGAGTTCCATTATATGGCGCCTGCACGCTAAGCTGGTCAATTCTCTGCCAAGTTTCTTCTCCAGAAGAATGCAGGCACCTGCATTTATGCAAGTGTTACTAGCCGTAGTGTCGTCGAAACACATGAACTTGATGTTATCAGCAATGTTCCATTCTTGAATAAGATTAAACACGGCAGTTGCCTCTGCCTCTCCAGTTCCATTTGGCAATTTCGGTACTCCCAGCAACTTCATTGTTCCATCACCCGATACCAGAACAGCAAGACGATCAATTAACTCTTTGGATGTTAATGCAGGCAACATTTTCCATCCCAGTGCGCAGTAAATGGGCAGTTTGGATGAAACGATGCATGAATATTTGTAGCTACTGCTTCACGATGTTTACGTTGACTATGTCTGACTGATTCTATGTTAATCGCCAGGGCTGCAGTACTGTGGCCAAGTGATTCTGCTGATGCTGGAATTATGTAAACTTCGTTCTTGTCACTGATTTTACTTCTGTAAAATGCAGATACCAAACCTGGACTCACAATATTGGTGGATCGGACAATCCTCACTGGTTTAGTAGACACTTCAGGTGGTTCAGGGAGTTCATCAGGATCATTGGGATCAAAACCATCGGTGATCTTAGCCTCTGTGTCACTGTCATTGCTGGCACTAAACTCCATCTTCTTTGCCTCATGTTGCATCTGCTTAGCCTCCTTTCCCTTACGATATTCTTTTATGAGACCTTTGTTCTTTCCGAGTTAGCACCATATCAACTGGACCCATGCAACCACGCCTCCCTTTCTCTCTTTGTGCTTCAAGAAATTTTATGTCTTCAGCATCTTAGTAAAAGCTTCAGCATGTGCAACATCAAACGAATAAGTATAACTTTCAGTAAATTGGTGCCCCTTCTCCTTTAGTATCTGTTCTGCGGGATACGTTTTTTCTTATTCCAATCCATGCTGAATGGAGATCCTTTATCTTGGCAATTATGTGACATTCTTTGCGAACTGGAATGCGTGCCTTATGTCAGAACTGAACAACTTCTTTCATTGTCACTGTGGCACTAGAAGTAATATATATTGCACTGACATGAAAATATAAATAAGTAACAGAAATTATATAAATAAATAGCAATTTTTTACTCAGTTAGATGTATTGACGTACTCATACATTTCGCATATAATATAAGCAACTCGATATTACAACAGCTTGTTGAGAAATAATAACAACACAATGATATAGCAGCAGTTTGTAGAGAAATAATAACAATACAAGTTTATAAAGAAATAATAACAATACAAAGATATAGCAGCAGTTTGTAGAGAAATAATAACAACACAAAAAGGACGAATAAAAAAACAAGAAATATTACAACAATTTTGGCTGCAGAAACAACACTATATAATACCCAGCGGTAATCATAACAACAACAACATGCAGCAACAACACTGTTTCGCATATAATATAACAACAAAGCAGCAGCGCCAGTGTCACCGACAATAAAATACACTGGGACCCAACAAAAACTTTCCAGCCTTACCCCCCCCCCCAAAAAAAAAGGTCCTTGTAACAGATGTAGGGAGAAAAGGGAGGTTGTGGTGGTGTCAGTAACAAGACCATTCAACAATTTCAAACAAGCCTACTTATATTTTTGTTTACATTTAAGATTTATTCTGTTAACTGACTATGAGCAGCCAGACCCTGTCTATACTGGTCTGAAGCCACGTATTTTCCAGCATTCGTTAATTGTGTGTATACAACAGGGGTGGCCTAACGCGGCTCTCTAACGACTTAAGTGCGGCTCTCTAACGACTTAAGTGCGGCTCTCTAACGACTTTAGTGCGGCTCTCTAACGACTTTAGTGCGGCTCTCAACGACTTTAGTGCGGCTCTCTAACGTCTTAAGTGCGGCTCTCTAACGTCTTAAGTGCGGCTCTAAAGTCTTAGTGGCTTCCCCATGAACCTTATATATTTTATTTTTGTTCAATAAATTTTGATCAAATTACTATGGTAATCACCCCTCCCCCTGATAATACTAAATGCTGCAATTTACGTTCTCGGTACCCGGGCGTATGCCACTCACCCTTGACCTGTCATGGGCAAACTACGGCCCGAGGGCCAAATCAGGCCCGCCAGACTGTTTAATCCGGCCGGCGGCTCTCCACTCGTTTTAAGCTTGAAGCTCAGCACCAGCCTTTTAATGTTATGACGTTAACATTTATTTTATATCGGTTCATGTCAACACTCCATCATCTGCTCTTGGTCCGGCCCGCCTGACGAGCCCAATGTGGCCCGCGACTTAGTTTGCCCACGACCACGCGCACTACTAAAGGTCTTCGCTCATATCTACGATAAAAGACCAAAACAAAAAAAAAATGTAAAAGACCAACTTACAAATCTATTGTTCAAAGAAACTCAATCCATTAGGAAACGATAATAATCAACTGTCGTCTGCTGACTAGAACGAAGTAATTGATACTTTCCTGGACTTGTTTTTTTAAAAACATTCTACCAAACAAGGTCACAAGTATGTCCGAATACTTTCCTCACAGAGTAACTCCTCATGTAACACGAACAAACAAATCTCGTGATTGAATAATAAATGAATCCAGCTTATGTCGCCCGGCCGTCACTTATCATTCACTGGAAGTTAACAGAAAAAAACACACGACGACCAGGTAGAAACCAATACAAAAAAGTGACAACCCAGATTAGTAAACGATCACAATTTTAGACTCAATTTTTTGTTTATATTCTAAAAGAATTTTTTTTAAGGTACTGAAAGAAATCTCACTTGTTTAGTCTCGTCTGCAAGTCTCCAAGACTGGAAAAAAATTACTCCCTTTTTTTTAAAAAAGATATAGGTAAGTGTGCAAACACCCACCCACGCATACACACACGTACATTATGTATACCTGCTAAGTAGCGCTATTGAAGGTATAACTTTCAAAAAAAAAAGTTCCTTAGATATGGTGCAGTGTATTGATCTCCACGCAGATACATTAACTCATCGACAAGGGAAGACCACTGTGATTTTTAAACCAACTGCATTTTCGAGATTGACTCTCCAGCACTGTATGACGTAGTGGTCTTCCCCCCCAATGATCAGAACTACCCATTAGACAAGTACATTTACTAGTGTACATAGGCAACTATTACCTATACTGGATGTATAATTAATGTACCCGCTGACGGGACTAAAAGGTTATTTTGTTTAGATCATTGATCGATATTAGGCCTAAGTATTGGTTTGAGTGTTATTTCTTTTATATTTAACAATTGTTTGGAAATATATTTAAAAAATCAACAAATTATAAAACGATTTAAATTTTGATATCAAGTGAAATATTTTTCACTCTCAGCCCAGAAGATCAAACATAATATACAGCCTAAATTCACAACCATTTTTCAAAATTAGGTGAAATTTTTCGAGTCTGAAAAAAATCTTTGCTTTGCTTAATGGTCTGTTGGGTGCAAAGCAGACTTGGGTAAGTTGGAGGCATTAGACAGAGACTTCAATAGTCGTAATAAAAAATTAACTCTGGGACCCTCATTGCATTAGCTTTAATCGGAATCGATACATGAAGCGGCCCCCTTTTGCAGTCGGGGGAGGGGGGTGGGGCTATTCACGTTGACCTAGTTTCAAGTGTACATAAAAATGAAATTTAAAAAAAATAAAAAAGAAAATGTAAAGAGATGCAATCAGCAAAAAACAATATCCCGACAAACAATGAGTTATTTGTCCCAGTTCTTCACTTTATGACCTATTAATCCTTAGATCAATGATTTAATCTACCAAGGCCGGCAACTCGTGGTCCCGCTATAACAGCGGCGATTGCATCCCCTTACCCTGAAACGAGCGACCCCCCCCCCTAACAATGTCTTAATAAAGAGGAGGGGGATATGGGTATGAAGCAATCCATGTCTATATAACGCACAGAGACCTTTCACCCCAGCTCCCCCTTCCCCCCACACACACAGGGTTCTCTAATCATTAGCTATTCTAATCTTACAAAGGTACAGAGTTTGGGGGGGAGAGAGGAAGCCTGTTTAATATGGTGACTGATCGAAGTCTACGCAAATCAACCGCATTAATCGATTGGGATCAATAGGGAGAGAGGTGCGGTGGGGGGTCGGACTGGCGTCAACAACAACAACACGTCATGCGAGCAGGCCTGGGGGACAATTCAATGCCTCATCCCTCCCCTTCCTCCCCAATACACGGAGTTTGTTTTTTTCTCTCGTAGCTAGTTTTCCATGGCTTTAGTATAGAGGAATTTCTTCACACAAAAGATCGACATTAATATATAAATAATAAAAAAAGTGCGGTGGGACTCAGGCTTTAGACGCAGCAAAGACCTAAGTTCTTGGCTTATCATTATCATTACTATGCAGGATCTATGTTTTCACAGCTCTGTGCTGAGTCTTCACAGACTAAATTCCTAGTCATAACGTCTTTTGAGACGGGGAACGTGATAAGGTTACGTGGCGCATGAATACACGCACGAGGAAGCAGCGCGTGAGTTGTCAGCCAAACCGCGGTGTTATTTTTGAAATGGAAAAAAAGAAAGGGATCAGGTGTCTGAACAAAGACTACATACGATCCATTCAGAAATGTGACCCATGCATTTACAGCCCTAGATAAACATGACTATTAAATGAGCCTGCTTGTTTTGAAGGCGTTGTGTTAAGCTTGGTACAAGCTTTGTGTTGTTGTTTTTTAAATCACGTGATATTGTAGATGGGTGTCAAGAGAGCACTGTGCTGTGATCACTCTTCAAATATTTCATGTGTAAATAAACACGTTCAGAGAAGTATGTACTGCCAAACCAAGTATTGAGCATGCAATACTTGTTTTGCCCATGCAACAAGATCGACTGGTTGCTGCATATGGCGAGAGGTTCCTCAATGAGTTCCTCAACGAACTCTAGAAATCCTTGTGTGGTGGTGGTGGTGGGGGGGTCTGATAGTCGTGACTCAAACCAGACTAGGAGTTAAGTGAAGATATGTTCCAAGTCATCATATCGCACTTCAGCATGCTGGATGCTGGTGAATGGTAGTTAAATCAAGGAAGTGTGACTGAAAAGGGCCGTACGCTGCCCGGTTTAGGGCTTCCATTGGATAAGAGCCCTGTCCAGTAAAAGGTCCAGTCAAATTTGAAGCTATTGGGGCTCCAACAAGTACTTAAGCCCCAAATTTATTTTAAAATCGCCTGGACCTTGACCCCCAAAAAAGGCCCCACTTTAGAGCATAATTTGCACACCACAGCACCAAAAAGAAACAACAGTTTAGAAATGTGTTACACATTTTGTGCCAGACCTTTCTGATCCAATGTTTAGTGCAATGAATTTCTTGATTAGAAAGGACTCTCTTAGGCCACACACATCATTCAAATCTGGACATCTTAAGAAGCAAGGGGGTGGGGGGTCGGCGGGAAACGAAGGCAACCTGGAATTTAAAGTGACTGAAAGCTGTTGTGACCATTAGTGCCAGCAGCTGAGCCTCTCTAGAAAAAGCAAGTATAAGAAACAGCCTGTTTTAGAAATGGCCTGTATTAGAAACAGCAAGTATAAGAAACAGCCTGTGTTAGAAATGGTCTGTATTAGAAACATCCAGTATAAGAAGCAGCCTGTATTAGAAACTTCCAATATAAGAAACAGCCAGTATTAGAAGTAGTCTAGTTAAGGGCAGGGTAGACTCAGCAGAATTTCCCCTGATAAAGGCCCAACAAGACAATGTCATCTTGACAGCACCACAGGCTTTGATCAGTCTGATAAGGGCCCCTGTGGCAAGCACTTTGTTCAGACAGTCATACAATAAGGCTCTACCAGGTGCTAGGAGACACTCACCTGATGTCTTTGCTCAGCAACGTCAATACTGACAATGTCTTCTTCCAGCATCATGTCAGTCTGCTGGAACCAGGTGGTGACAGTCATCAAAACTTTCCTGTACATCTCCCTGTCCTCCTTCAGGTGCAGCAGCTCTTCCTCCTTGTCCTGCATGGCGGCCATGACCTTTGACTCCATGGAGTGCAGCTCTGCAAGCCTGACCTGTATTTCTGCTGGGACTTCCTTCCCCTGATTGGAATACTTCACCTCACTGGAGGCTTCCATGGTGCAGATCTGCTCCATGTGGATCAGCAGCTCCTGCTGGTAGATCTGTGATGTTATAAAATATTCCACGATTAGATTTTTATTTCTAGAATGTGAGAAAGTTTGACAACTTTTAACGAATCATTTCTTGTCACAATTTAACATTACTAGCTTTGATACTTTTTTTCCATTTCAATTCAAGACTTATCAAGGAAATATTTTTTTTCAAAGTGTCCAGAAAAGGAAAAACGGAGTTGCAACGGACCAGGGAACGGGACTCCATTTTTCGGGGACCAACTATAGATGCATTTTTTTTTCGGGCTAGGGTTAAGGTTAGGATTAGGGATAGGGTTGGGAGCAGATCTATAGCTGGACCCCGAAAAATTCGAGTCCAGCTATCGCGCATGCGCACATCACAGCCGTAAAAAAATAAAGTCCGTCTAGAGTGCTAGAGCGCATGCGCAATAATGCGCATCTATAGTTGGTCCCCAAAAAAAATATATGGAGTCCCGTTCCCTGGTCCCATAGCAACTCCTTTTTTTTCCTTTTCTGGACACATTTTTGAAAGAATAATTTTTTGTCTAACTTACTCTTAATTCATTGATGGTCTGTATACTTTCTGTGTGTGATTCAATTAAGGTCATAGTGCCCTGAAGCCAGATGCTAGTCTGGTCAATGTCCATCATCAACTTGTCTCTGCTTTCTATCTCCTCCTGAATGAGAGTTATTTCCTCCTTCACCCTCAGCAGAAGTCTGAAATAAGTTAAGGTCAAAATTAGATTTATATACTCGCAGACAGCGCTTAAAATGTAAAAAGAAACTAATTACAATTAAATCACTGATTTAATCCAAAAAGTATAATGAATTGAAAGTGAGTGAAATTGGAATTAGATATTGTCTTTTATTCGTTGCTTAAAACACCAAAAGCTCACCTCTCCCATTTTTCCATTAAGATAAGAAACTGTTCTTGGGATGCTATTTTAGCCTCAGCAGTTGGCAGGGACCTCTGTAAAGCAAGCCTACTGGAGTGGAGATGAGCAATTGTTGGCTCCATATTTTCAAGCTGCTCCTGGACTTCCTAGTCATTGAGGAGGGAAAAAAAAGAGCTCAAACCATCCGATTTTCACAACATGAAAATGTAAATGCAGCAGACAGTTATAACAGCAGTGGTTCCCAGAGTGTCACTCACTACTGAGGACCAATGGATATTTCAGGTCATGGCATAAGTCCCTGCTATATCTCCTGTGGTGCCTCCATGGCCATAGCACTATCTGCCATGGTGGAGATGAAAGAAGGGCACCATAAATCAAGTCCCATTAGTGGTTTAGAGGATCTAAAAAATTAAATCTCATATTGACATCAGGAGTGCACACACACACACACCAACTGGTGGGCAGCAGGGGAATTTTAAAGAATAGATGTGTCTAAAGCTCAAAATTTAATGAATCTTTATTTAAAGAATAGATGTGTGTCTAAAGCTCAAAATTTCATGAATCTTTATTTAAAAAATAACAATTATATGAATGTAAACAAAAGTGCACAAAGATAAGGATTATGTGTAACGATTACAGAAAAAATTAGTGACATGAAAAAAAGTCACACGGCATGATAACTTGATTAGTTTTTCTGTTTTACCATCTGGAGAAGATGTTTCATTTTAACAAGATAAAGTTTTCAAAGGCGAAATCCCAATTTATCTGGGAAGTAAACATGTTTTAATGTGCAGTTTTATTATAAAACATCTTTTTTAATTTGGAGGAAAATTATCTTATTACTTCATGAATTTCGAAATGTTAAATAAACATAAACTGTGTTAAAAGACGTGTTGATGGTCTCAGAAAATGTCGTTTGAGAACCAGTGTATTGTGATATTGAAATATAATTTAGAATAAACATTTGAAAATAGTGTAAAATTTAATAAAACAAATAGGCAACATGCTTGTGATTAGATTAAAAGATGCAGGATTTAATCAAGCTTCAAAAGAGCTCATCAAACACGTGTAAAAAAATTATTAACAGTATGCATAGTGCCAAAAGATTTGATGAAGTATTTTAATCCTTTTAGAAGCTTATGGCATCATAAGGGATTAAACTGCCTAGCTGCTGATTTGAACCCAACACCTTATGGATGACTGTTATGGATACATTCTTGAATATATTTTTGTAGAAACAAAAAATAATATAAAAATCCTGGTGAAATAAAAATGTTTTTTTCCCCTACCTTTAGTTCATCAAGACGATGACAAAGTCCAGAGTAGGAATACGTGTCATAAGTAGCCAGTAAGATTCTGACTCTGTCTCTTGGATGCTGACCAGCAAAGAGGCCTTTCTCAATATTGAAACAAACAGTGCACACAATGCTAACACCATAACCCTCTACTTCGTTGTTGTCATCGTCTTTAAGGGATGCCCACAGATAACATGAACATTTCGGCTAAACTTTCAACATGTATGAGCACCGCTGGTTTCCTTTAAGCAAACGCAACAGGCAGTGGAAGAGGAAGGGTCTTCGGTAACCACGGAATGGGAAGTCTCTTTAATAACCATGGCTGTAACACTGCATTGGTTACCATCATCATGGTTTACATCCTCATGCATGTCTTCTGCAGAAAGGGCTGTCTCTTGCATTCCATCATCTCTGTCTATCTGCTGTTGTGTTGTTTGTATGCTCTGTATTCGTTTTTCGAGGTCTTCCTCTGTTTCCACATCTTGTAAAACATCGTCAGGTGGGGACGACGTTGTTAGTCCTACTTTACCTTTGCAGTCAAAGATTGCTTCGTATGGTGATCTTTTAATCCCAGAATGAAAAGCTCTGTTCTTCATGAGTTGGACGAACCGTAAACTTTCACTCCAGCGGCCAGTTTTTCCATCTTGCATCCAAGCACACAACATATTTTCGATATTCTGGTTAGCTCTTTCGACGCTCCCCTGGCTTTGTGAGTGGCGTGGCTTACCATGAACGATCTTCAAGGCAGGCCCGTAGCCAGAGGGGGGCTAGGGGGGCTCAGCCCCCCCGTGCATAACCTGAGCCCCCCCCCGTGCATGATTTGAGTTTTTTGACAAAATTTTAATAATAACGGCTATAAAACATCAATCATTTTGTTTAATAAATCAATAATAATAAAAATTTAAAAGTTTATATTTTGGCAATCATTCAGGCTATTTATATATACTTACATATAAAGCTTATCTAATTTTTGGGCATAAAAGATTTAAATCTTATTGAAGTTCAATTCTGTGTATTTTGGGCAGCATTGGCAATAGGTGCTTCAACAGCCGTGTGTGAGAACAGTTTCTCAACCCTCACATGAATGCTCACCCCATATCGCAGATCAATGTTACAAAAGCGTCTAAGCAATCTTTTCCTGCTTGCATTTGAAAAAGATTTAACAGACAATCTGAATGCTGAAGCATTTTTAGGAAAATTCAGTGCTAAACCCAGGCCCGTAGCCAGGTCAAAGTAAGCAGGGAGGCACCAATACCCAGCAAGGGGGCACCTTTACTTTTTCTTTATTTTTTCCTCTTTTTCTTCTTTTTTAAGTGGGGGGGGCACTCCACACCTAGCGGGGGGGCACGGCTCCCCAGTGCCCCCCTTGGCTACGGGGCTGGCTAAACCACGAAGTTTGCAAATTTGAAACGTTTAATAATATAAGTTCGCAACCAGTGCCGACGAGTGGGGGGGGGCAGGGGCCAGGGGGGCCAATGCCCAGGGGCCCGGCGAGTTTTAGGGACCCGGACTGAGCTGGCCAATCAACTTTTTAAAATATTAATATCAGCACGTGGGCCCGTGTCACATCTGCCCAGGGGCTCGAATTTCTGTCGATGGGCCTGTTCGCAACCTTATAATAGTTTTATATATTGATATCTTCTGAGGACAACTAGCAACTTAAATAAGTTAATAAAATAACATTGGCTTCTGACTTCATTTTTATACATATTGTTACAACTCTTTAAATTCTATTTATGGAATCAAAACAACACACAGGCCGGCGTGGGTCCCAAGAGTATTTACTAATATCTATAAAAACACATAGACAACGACAATAACATCTCGGCCATCTTCTTGCCGGCTTCCTACGTCACTGTCCCTACTGCGTCATCGCGTTCACTCTGTAGACTGTACGGTGCGCACCGAGAGGGTCGTAACACTGCTCCCCTCTTAAATCTGTCCGTCCCGGACAGGACAGTTCTCACAACAGTATCTGTACAGTCTGTCCACATGAACCAGAACTCTGTTCTCAGCGTGACCGTTGATGCTAGCTAGGAGCATGTCTTTTGTCAGGCTGTGGAGGTTGATTATCCCCGTGGTGGGGCGGGGAGGATCGTGTTCGTCCCCATAGCAATCTGGCTGTTCTCCAGGTAGGTTTTCTCGCAGGTGAAGGCGTTTGGGATACTGACCTCCATTGATGAGGCCCAACAAAATCAAGCTCTTGTTGTTGCTGAATAATATGACGATGACGAAACACACGTTGTAGCAGTAACGAAATGTTTTGCGTTTGACAGAGCTAGGATGAATGTATACTGAACTGACCAGATTAAAGTCAATGGCCAGGTTCATCTCTGTCCTGCCTCGTTCTCCTCTGCTCCGATGCACTCTGCTGGTCTCCTTGCTCCTCTCTACCTTTCGTTTCTGCTCCCCAGGTGGCTCATATCGGTTCACCAGTGTCTCAGGTGACTCTTCATGGGTCATCAGCTCCTCAGGTGGCTCATCAAAGGTCACCAACGTCTCAGGTGGATCATCACAGGTCACCAACGTCTCAGGTGGCTCATCACAGGTCACCAACGTCTCCGGTGGCTCATCACCGGTCACCAACGTCTCAGGTGGCTCTTCACAATTCACCAACGTCTCAGGTGGCTCATCACCGATCACCAACGTCTCAGGTGGCTCATCACAGGTCACCAATGTATCAGGTGGCTCTTCACAATTCACCAACGTCTCAGGTGGCTCAGCACCGGTCACCAACATCTCAGGTGGCTCATCACAGGTCACCAAATCTTTCTTGTTATCGAAGCGCGGCAGATTGTGCACGAAATTAAGACCTGTAGGGATCTTGCCGTTGCAGTGCCAAACGTTGGCACTAGCATCAGCTCCACTGTTGTGGATTTCCATGCATTCGTGGCTTTTGTTTAGTTGTGGTTTATTGTTCTTGACGTTGTTTTTATCAGACTCTGTTAAGTTGTCTGGATATTTAAGGTAACCAGGGCAGCGGTTGCAACAAGCTTTCAGACATTCTGCAGACCGATCATTCTCACAGGGGCTCAGATCGCTGGGCGGCTCTTCTTGGATTAGTTCCTTCTCGTGCGCTACGTTTTGGATGACCACATCATCAGGTATCACGTCGTGGGTGACCACATCCTTAGGTGTCACTTCATGGATGACCACATCCTCAGGTACCACTTCCTGGATGACCACATCCTCAGGTACCACTTCATGGATGACCACATCCTCAGGTACCACTTCCTGGATGACCACATCCTCAGGTACCACTTCCTGGATGACCACATCCTCAAGTACCACTTCATGGATGACCACATCCTCAGGTACCACTTCCTGGATGACCACATCCTCAGATAAAACTGGCCACATGTCTAAGTCTGCTTCAATGATTAACTTTGTCTCTCTCACAGTCATGTTTTCTTTTGTTGTCGTTTCATTTACTACTTTCACTTTTGGTAATTCAATCTTTGCTTTCTCGATGTCACCTTTTAAACCTTTCTTAATGTCCTCTATTTCACTTCTTAATGTTAAATGAAATTCTTTCATTTCATTCCGGCCTTCTTTCATTTCTTTTCTTAACTTTGCGATTTCAGACTCAAAACAGTGGCTCTCCGGGTCCATTCCCTCATCAATAAGAGCTTCATGAAGTCTATTAAACAGTTTTTGTTTGTTGCCGTCAGTTGGAAGGTCCCTTTCTTCAAATTCTTCCTTTAACTCTCTAACTAAAAGTTCGTTTAATTTCTTACCGAACATTATAAGACTGTCCCGCCTCCGACACCAATGGTACACTTCTTTAAATTCTATGTATGGAATCAAAACAACACACAGGCCGGCGTGGGTTCCAAGAGTTTACTAATATCTATAAAAACACATAGACAACGACAATAACATCTCGGCCATCTTCTTGCCGGCTTCCTACGTCACTGTCTCTACTGCGTCATCGCGTTCACTCTGTAGACTGTACGGTGCGCACCGAGGGGGGTCGTAACAATATGTATAATAAAATAATAAAGTACAAACTCCGTAATTTCTGAGTGATGTTATTTAATTTGCAAATTTACTTTTTAGCAGAATTAATTTTATTTTAAATTGAATAATTGCGACTGTTGTTGTTGATAGATCTGTTCTTTGTTTTCAATATTTTATAAGAAATATCACACAAATAGCTAAGCTTTATTCATGCATCTTTGTCGTTCTTCCCGGGTTGTACGTTAAACAAACAGTATAATAATATAAATCAGGCATCTATTATGTACGATTGTGTAGCAGAACTATTGGTCAATATATTTATAACAGGAATCAGAAATTGCTCAGCCTCAATAAATTTTTATCATTAAAACTCTTTACTATTCAAATTATTCTTAACAAAACAGCAGCATGACATGCATTATTGAAACGTAGTTAAAGTTATATATTTCTAATTAATAGCTAAACAATCGGTACTAAAATGCACCATTCCAGATATGGAACTGCAAAAATTTTATTGGGGAGGGGACTCACTGAGATCCCCTCCCCAAACCCCTCCTCTCCGTTCGCAAGCTTTCGGCGCTCCTCGCCTCCATGGCCATGCCCCCACCCCCCACCCCCTTGTTATCGCAAGTTTAGGTAAGACATCATAAAATTATCGAAATATTTTTTCAACAATGAAAACAGTTTTGCCCCCCCCCCCCGTCAAAGTTGTCTAGATCCGCCCCGATCATTTCTTCGGCACCCCCCCCCCCCCGACAAAAATTTCCTCGCCCCCCCCCCGAAAATGTCTTCGGCCCCCCCAATCCAATATTCCTGGCTACGAGCCTGCTTCAAGGTGAGCTAGTACTCCTTTATGCTGTTTACCACAGTGTTTGCGAATTCTCTGCCGTTATCAGACTGTATAATTGTTGGAGCATCAAGCAACGTAAATATTCTACGAGCTGGTATGCAACTTCTTCTGCCCTCTTTGTCTTCAGGGCCCTGAGAACTACGAACTTGGTAAGATGATCTTGATACACCATTATAAACTTGTATTCCTCCCCATCAGGATGGGATTGAAAGTCGATGAGATCGACCTGGCAACGGGAGTTGAATTCTGAAAAAAACCATTGGCTTGATTACAATGCCTTTTTTGACGCCTTTTTGTTTTTTTCTGGCAAGGTTCACAAAGGCTAACATACAGTTCTATATCATGACGTGTAATGTTCTTGTATTTGGGTGATAGTTCTTTCAACATTCTGTCCCTTCCTCCATGACCGTCGTTGCCTGTCCTGGCACTACATTCCCTTCCAACAGGGTTACACAGTAATCGGCACTAGAACTATTCTCGTAATTCCCGTCGCTAACTAATGTCCGAACCCAGTCGTATTTATACTCATAAAGTCCCCACCTTAATTTCCATAATTACGTCACAGTCTCCTTTAGAATAGTTCTCACCTAAGGAGCGCTCTCTGGTCGTCATGTTACCTAAACTGTCCGTCGTCGCCTCCTGGTCTACTTCAAGAGTCGTCACTCCTTTGCTGTTTACTACTCTATTATTTTCTGACCACCTTGTAAAAGTCGTCTGTAGGTGACAACCAGTATTTGCATTACTCCTACTTCTGATATATCTTCTTATCTTACAATGTCGAAAGGGATTGTCGGTCTCTAAATCTACTCTAGTTCCTAGACATAGGGATCCTAGATGGGATCCAAGGATTTTTAGTAGGTCCTGTTTAAATGGGTACCTATCATATGGTGGTAGGAAAATACTGGTGGGCATTGTTCTAGCCACACACTCCATTAATATGGAAACAGATGAATTCTACACTTTGTCTATCCCAATGGGCTTTATGATTTAAAGGGAAAAAACTTAATTTTTTTTTCCATTCTCTCTCTCTCTCCCCCCCACCCTCCCCACTTTCCAAATTTAAGTGTACAGTACTTTCAATAAATACAAATAATGTTTCCCAAATGTAATGACAAGAGTGCATGACTCAAGTCTGCTAAATGGCACTTCAACTTACACAAGGAGTCGTAAATGTGTACAATGAAGTCAATTTTTTTTTTTCCACCCATCATAAATCAGACTGACGGTCTCAGCACTGAAAAGAACTTTCACAAATGTAGACAATGGGCAATACAAACAGAGATAAGCAGAAGGAAACAAAGTAAAACCTGGTTCTGGATATTAAAAGTCCAAACTGGCAACTGCCATAAATCTTCCACCAGCTTAACAGATTTATAAAAATAAATATATATAGGACTTTGAGAAGACAAGAGATTACCTTATCAAATGGGCGAGAAAGAGAAAAGAAAATGTGAAAAGCTTACGCCTAGGGACACAATTCTGGCTTCAATTTGATTGATCAGAGTTGTCCATCTACTGTTCATGGTACCCATCAAATGACTCAAGGCATCAAGACTTTTGCTATTGGCCATTCTTTCCAGGTCACGCACCGTTTCACTGATGTTTGAAATTAATGGTCTGTTGTCTTCTACATTTTCCAAAAATGTCTAGAGTGGGGAAAAAAAATGTAATTGAACTTTAAAAAATATTTTAAAAACATTTATATTATCTATTAAACGACCATTAAAAATTATTTGTTAATTGAACTTCAAATGATAAAATAATAAAAAAATTTATTGACATTGTATATCAAAAGAAATTGCAAAAAAAAAGTTTTGATGTAATAAATTGTCCAATAAAATATTAAAGAACATCACTCGAAAAATCATATAGGTTAACTTTTGGTAAAAATAAGTAAATACTTCACAGATTACAATAATAACAAAGTAAAGAAACACGACAACCCTGTAGCATCAGTCTTCAGTTATAGGCTCATAATCAGACATCCTTGAAAGTGTTGTACACACAATAACTGAGTTTTTTAGATTATATGGAAACATAAGAACCAGTGTGCTCTTCTTTACCTTACTTACATGATGAAATCTCAGAACCTAAAGTTCAGAAGAACACAAAGAGTTTTAATCCTCTGTGAATCTAAGACCATTATGACTACCTTCTTACTCCATTCAAAAGCAGTGAAACTAAAATGGCATCACGGCATTATAATGAACTCACAAGAACTATACATCAGAGAATGAGGATGAAAGTAGAGGGAATGTTAAAAACATCAATTTATTTTACATACCTTAGCTTTGTCCAAATGTGTCTGAACACTAACAGGGCTTGCATCGGAACACTTGTTGATTTCCAGCCAATCAGCTTCCAGAGCGTCTAACTTGTTGCTCAGTTCACATGCGCTTTCCTAAAATTAAAATACAAAAATATTAATCAGTCAGTTGGAAAAAATTTGCCGTAGGTGAAAGCTTCATTTATGTGGACAACAGTTGAAGGGAGGTAGTTTACCTGCAGTTGTCTCCACTGTTCAGACTTGCTCTTCATTACACTGATCTTAGTTTGTGATGTCAGCAAAACATTGTTGTATTTCTTCTTGCTGTTTTTCAACATTTCCTTCAATGTGATGCTGTCATTGGTGTCTAGTGTGGGGAGCAAATCTTTAGCCAGTTCATTTATTTGACTTAATGTATCTTCAACTTGGCTCGCATAAGAAAAAAAATCCTGAAATGAACAAGAATTAATGCTGAAATCTCATTTTCATTTCTTTGTGAGTCTGTTAATTCAAATAAGTGTTATGAAAAGAAAAACTAGTTACTTTAAGGTCTCCAACAATAATGATATTAATACATGTATTCATATTAAGCCAGTAAAGTTTTAAAGAATATTTCTTATTATGCTACACTTTGTAATTTTATTAAATCATTATTGATTTTGTTTTCAAAAGTAAACAAAAAATAGACTAAATGACATCATCATTTTTTTTATATTTAAAAATGTTTCCAATTTCACTTTCACACCTTAAAATGAGTTATCTTTATAAAGTCAATTTAAAAAAGCAGGTTTGCTTTTAAATCTTTGAAAGTAGGAATAAACTAATGAATAGATACACTGTATTGATGAACTAATGAATAGATACACTGTATTAATGAACTAACAGCAAGGTCACTGTATGTTTCCTCAAGTGTATCATAGTCCAAACCATCATAACCAGAGTCCAGCAGTTCTGAGGCTTGTGATAACCAGTCTGAGGCATTTCTAGCACAGGTTTCAAACTGTTTTCTTTTGCTGTGAGCCTCATCCAGGTAACTCTCCTTTTTCAATACAGCTGCCTGTAAATTAAGAAGAAAAAAATATATGGCTAATAATATAATAGTGATTTGGGTTCTGTGTTAAATCGAAAGTAATGAATTAATTAATACAACAGTATTCCAGTTTAAAATACAATCATGAAAAAAACGGATCTGCCCAAAACCAAAAATAAGATAGCCTACTGATCAAGCCTAAGGGGATATACCTCTATGCAAAGGTTTTGCAGAGTAAAATTAGTTAGAAATATAATGAAATCTCCAAACTTATTAAATTATACATCGTTAAATTTCTAATCTTTAAAAAAACTCTGGCTTTAACTGCAAGACTGAAAAACAGTTACCATGGTTAACTCTTCCAGCTGATCTATCTGTTTCAATTTGGTTGTAATTTCTGGTGGAACTGGTAGCGCCAACTGTTGGCAATGTTTCAATTGATTGTCAGCCAGACATTTTACTTCTTTCAGTTTTGCTGTTGCTTCTAAGGACGTTAACTGTCAAAAAAAAATGTTTTAAAGCTTTAAAAATAAGACTTGTTAAATGAAATAATGTACACACGTACAACGTCTTTTTGAAAGGATTATATTTACTTATGAAGTCATAACAAATTCCCTGGGACATGCTGTTTGATAAATATAAAAAGTGAAATCAATTAAAAAAAAAAAGATGTTGCTGGCTGCAATTATAAGAGAAATAAAAACAATATTCAATTAATTTTTCATATAATGTTTCACTTTTAACCTATATTAACTTTAAAAGCAGCCATAGATTCCAATGTAAACCACCTCAACTGGGAAGAAAACTGTCCGTTTTGGGGGGGGGGGGCGCGTTCTCACCACTAATTGTGGGCCTTTTTGAGCCAGCACTTCCTAAACTGATTCTCTTTTGATAATGTTTTTATTATTTGTGCACAAATATACAAAATATGAACTCTGTGAGTAATTCTCAAATTTTTTTAATACATCATCTTAAGTAATGTGTTAGCCCTGAGAATAATACAAGATCTCATATTGATTTGATAACGGCTTAAGTCATTTTTTGGCTTATTTTTCAGGGGATAATTTATCTTTTAATCCCATTAATTTTGAATAATTAACACTGCACATGTTCCAGAATCACATTTCCAAAATGATAACTAGTGCTGATAGTAAGTCTTAATAATCATGCTAGGACTTGTTAATTTATTAACTACTATTTTTGGGAAATCACTGTACTATTAATATGCATTAATTTTGTGTAGGACAATCAATTAGCCTTAAATTGGCTGGAGACATTTGAGTTGACTGCAACATACCTTATGCTTATCTATAACCGCTGAGACTTGTGCTTCATCCAGTGGGACAGATGTGCAGGATGCTATCCAATCCTCTCTGTCTTCGAACCAGGCTACCACTGTGTCCACTGCTGTTTCAAACTGTTTTCTCCGCATTTCCGCAGACTCCATGAGTTGTTGGTAGCTACGCACATTTTCTCTCAGCTTTTTACACTAAAGAATTACATATTTTAACTTGGTTCACCGATTAGCTGCTTTGTTTACATTAACCTCTTTTTTTTTTTTTTTTACAAAAACTATTAATAGAAAACAGAAAATAGTACATAAACACATCTCACTAAAGTGTATCAACAATTATTAAATGTTTAAATTATAAAAAAATGTTGCTACCCTTTGATTCAAATCTTGTACTCTTTCAGTGAATGGAGTGACATCTGGCACATCTTGTTCAATGATTTTTGCCCTCTCTAAAGCTTTCGACAGTTCACTATCAGTGATGTCAAGTTTCTCTGATATCAGCTGCAGTGACAAACAAGCAAAAAAACATTATAATAAACAAAAAACTATTTTAAATGGTGCTAAAAATAGTCAAATTAATTAAATAATCCATGGTTTTTTCTAGACTGGGTCTGACCAGCGAAGTTATTTTTCTCTGAGCAAGTCATTCCTAACACGCTAATGACTATCCCCAGATGTAGTGCTGCATATAATTGCAGGAACTCAAAAAAGAAATTGTGGGAGTAATCTAAACTTATTATAGAAATAAGAAAAAAAGAAAGTCAACTTTTCATTTGCTCTATAATCTACATCAGAATTAATGTATTGATTAATAGAGCACTTCTTTCTAATAAAATTTCTAGTACTGGGGTGATTTTTTTCTGGCTCCCAAAGAGCTAATTTTTTGTTTTTGTGTAAAAGATGTTGATAAACTGACTGTTGTGATGTATTGTAAGCATTGTTTCCTATACATAATAACTGAAATGGGGCTCTAATCAACTTGGATACTAATACAGGTCTCAGCAGCATATTTCTCACTTCTAAATAGAGGGCATGACATCATATATAATTTTGTTCAAATGGCGCCATTGTTTGAAAATATAAAGATCTGAATAAATATTCTTTACATAACCCAATAAAATATGTTTTGTACCAACTTCAAATTGTGATTCAAAGAATAAAGAAATAAAGGCAGTATTGCACATGTATTGCACATGAAATAAGTCGATAAAAACTTTAAAAAATGAGGTGTCAAGAATAATTTATCACCTTCATGTTTTCATATTTGGACAGGCTTCGACTTTCTGTCACCAATGCCTCACATTCAGCCAACGATGAGTTTTGCTGTGACAATTGTTGTTTAAACTCTTCACGCAGCTCCACAGCTTTATTGCACATCTCAATGCCATGAGTGATTCTATGTAGCAGGGACTTGTACGATTCAAGGATTCTCAAAATGTTATCTTTCTGATACCACTCTCCAAGGTGCTGAAACTTTCCCTCCAAATAAAAAAGCTCTGTGATGTAAGGCTCATAGTCCAGAAGTTTTTGTTTTAATGCCTAAAAGATAAATAAATTATTTTAAAAAAATATAACTTTATAAATGAACAAAAAAAAGAGTAAAAGAAACTAGACAGCAATAATTCGTCACCTCATAGCCGTAGAGCAAAGCCTGAGAATTATCTTGGCGTGGCCCTGATGACAAACTGAGATTTTTAAATTCACTTTCAATAGACTGAATGAATTCTTCACTCTGTGAAACTTTTTTCTGCACCTCCGTTTGCTCCGACAATGAATCATTTAATTTCTTTTCTTGAGCTGCAATTTGTGCACATATGCTGACGATAAAATAAAAAGTTTCCTTAAACACAATTGAAAAGTTTCAAAGGAATAATTAAAAAAACTGCAACAAAAAAAGAACATCATTAATACTAAAGATGATAAAACCCATCATGAACTTTATTATTATATAAAAAAAATGAAATATAATTTTCTTTCGTAATTTTCTGGAGTATATGTTATACATGTATTGGGGATGATGTATAGGGGAGAAGAAAATAAAGAGTTTATTTGTCTTATATCAACTACATACCTGACTTGTACCTTGTTTAAAGAACACAGCTGTTTTTTTTTACCTGTGAAAAGTTGAGGTGATGAAGTTGATCTGCTGCTGCAGATTGAGCTGGTCAGACTCAGACAGCTGAAGAAAAGTACTTTGTTTAAATTCAGTTATTTCTGGTAGTAAAACTTCATACGTGGGAACCATGACACTGAGACCCTGAGTCAACAAATAAAAAGTGAAAGTATTGTGTAAGTATTTACAGAACATAGTGAAAGTATTGTGTAAGTATTTACAGAACAAAGTGAAAGTATTGTGTAAGTATTTACAGAACAAAGTGAAAGTATTGTGCAAGTATTTACAGAACAAAGTGAAAGTATTGTGTAAGTATTTACAGAACAAAGTGAAAGTATTGTGTAAGTATTTACATAAAAAGTGAAAGTATTGTGTATGTATTTACAGAACAAAGTGAAAGTATTGTGTAAGTATTTACATAAAAAGTCAAAGTATTGTGTAAGTATTTACAGAACAAAGTAAAAGTACTGTGTAAGTATTTACATAAAAAGTAAAAGTATTGTGTAAGTATTTACAGAGCAAATCTAAAAAGCTGCCATTCTTTTCATGTTTTAAATATCTATTGTAGCAAGGGAAATTTTATAAAACATTTCCTAAGCTTTAGTTGAGCTTAGCACTAAATGAACTCTAAAAAGGTTCCCAATTTATCAAACTTTCATATTACTAAACTTTGAAAAAACTCAAAAGGAAGGTCATCACCTATAAAAATTTGACAATAACAGGTTTTCAATAACTGGCATTGATGAGGATGACAACAGAAATAAATGTTCATGGGACTAAATATGCTAGGTGAATGAAGGTGACAGTGCATTGACTAAATATGCTAGGTGAATGAAGGTGACAGTGCATTGACTAAATATGCTAGGTGAATGAAGGTGACAGTGCATTGACTAAATATGCTAGGTGAATGAAGGTGACAGTGCATTGACTAAATATGCTAGGTGAATGAAGGTGACAGTGCATAAACTAAATATGCTAGGTGAATGAAGGTGACAGTGAATTGACTAAATATGCTAGGTGAATGAAGGTGACAGTGCATTGACTAAATATGCTAGGTGAATGAAGGTGACAGTCGATGACAAATAAATCAAATTAAGGTTAAGTAAAAAAAATAAATTTTTCAGCCAAAAAACAAATGCTGTGAAAAAGAAATAAAAAATAAAGGTAGGTTTAAAATGTTTCTATGTTGAATTCTCAGCTATGAAATCACCTTTATGACTTGCAGTTTTTCTTCAATAACTTCCAAAGTGAGTGTCCATGGTAAAATTTCCTCAAAATGTCGACTTGACTCTTTAAACCACAGCTCCATCTTTAGACAGTTGCCTTCAAACTTTTTAAATGACAGTAAAAATGTCTGACTGTCAACCTCTTTCTCTGACAGTCGCTTCAGTAAATCTTCGTGTCTACCTGATATTTCTGATAGATTAAAGAATTAAAGTTCATTAAAAGTTTATTTAAAATAAATATTTTTATAACCTACTTAATTGTTTAACATCTTTTTTTTTTTTAAATAAAACAAAAATTAACCCCAATAAAAAAAAAATCAACCCCAATAAAAAAAAAAGTACCATGTACAACACTTTTCAAATGCTCTCGTGCATGATCTGTCATATTTTCCATCAGGTTTTCAGCGTATGACTTTATTTCAACCATGTTCCTTAACTGACCTATAACCTTTGCATGTAGGGACTTTTCAAATATGAAAATATATTTAAATGCACTACATAGTAAAAAAATAAACAACCTAAAAGTAAACAATTTTTTTAAATTTAAATATATAAAAATAAATTAATACCATTGAATAGATTCAAAAAAAAAAATTCATGTCAACAAAGAAATAAAGATGTCATTTAAAAGTTGAATTAACATAATTTCAATAAACTAACAAAGTAATTGTGTTTTAAAAGAATTATATTTCATTTGCTGCTGGGTATTTCTATGACCCATTTCTTTAAAAAAAAATATTTGTGGATTTAAAAAAAAATTAAATTCATTAAAATTATGTAATTGACATGTGTAACAACATGCTTTAGTTTTTACCTTGCATTTATCTAAATTTTTCTCTGACTGTGTTGAAGGCAGTGCATAAATGTTGAGTGCCTTCAGCTCATTCTCTCTCTCTTGCAGAAGTTTGGATTCTCTTTCCACTTTCTCTGTGAACTCCATCCTCAAGTTGGTCATGTCTTCCAGCACTTGGAACTTCTCAGTCAGAGAGCTGTAAATCTCATTGTGTTTTGTCTGCATTGCACACATTAACTTCTCTAGGGCGTCCTTCTCTGGGGTGGGTAGATCAGTAACGAGAACATGAGCCTTTTGGCGGACATCCTGTAAGCTGACTTGTTTCTCATTCAGCAGTGTCTCCAAGGCCTGGTATAGAATACACAGAAAATGAACGATTAAGATACCTAATCTGTTTGAATGACAAAACACACTAATTAGCTATCAAAACAGATGAGATCGCTTAGAGCTTCATAATTTAGAAAAAAATGTTTTAAACTAAAGGCATGCATGAAATATATTAAAAAATTGAATTCAACGACTAGCCTACTAAAAGTAACATGTCAATAAAAGAAATTTAAAAAAAATGAGCAATCTATCATATCCTACCCTTAAACACAGTCTTTTCCTTTACCAGCAATCTATCATGTCCTACCCTTAAACACAGTCTTATCCTTTGCCAGCAATCTATCATGTCCTACCCTTGAATACAGTCTTATCCTTTACCAGCAATCTATCATGTCCTACCCTTAAACACAGTCTTATCCTTTGCCAGCAATCTATCATGTCCTACCCTTGAACACAGTCTTATCCTTTACCAGCAATCTATCATGTCCTACCCTTAAACACACACAGTCTTATCCTTTGCCAGCAATCTATCATGTCCTACCCTTGAACAGTCTTATCCTTTACCAGCAATCTATCATGTCCTACCCTTGAACAGTCTTATCCTTTACCAGCAATCTATCATGTCCTACCCTTGAATACAGTCTTATCCTTTACCAGCAATCTATCATGTCCTACCCTTAAACACAGTCTTATCCTTTACCAGCAATCTATCATGTCCTACCCTTGAATACAGTCTTATCCTTTACCAGCAATCTATCATGTCCTACCCTTGAATACAGTCTTATCCTTTACCAGCAATCTATCATGTCCTACCCTTGAATACAGTCTTATCCTTTACCAGCAGTCTATCATGTCCTACCCTTGAATACAGTCTTATCCTTTACCAGCAATCTATCATGTCCTACCCTTGAATACAGTCTTATCCTTTACCAGCAATCTATCATGTTCTACCCTTGAACACAGTCTTATCCTTTGCCCAGTTCTTTAAAACACTCAATCAAATTTGACTCATTTAGGCTCTTCAAATTAAATTATTGTTTGTTTTTTTTTAACAATGAGTGCAAGAACATAATGGCTGTGAACTTTGATATATCACTGATGACTTTAATTGATCAGTTTAATGTTGTTTTTTAAATGTATGAGATTATGCTCAAGTTGTGAACTTTTAATAAGGGGTAGAATAGGGACACAAATAGTGCATTATCTCCCTTTAACATTAATCTTTTATTTCCTACAACATTAATACAGTTGTAGCCTTATTTTTAATATTAAAATACTAAAGAAAAAAGCAACAACTTCTGCATTATGACCTTTAGGGTACTTATCCTCTTCTGGACATCTTCCACCGAATGACCATCTAGTTGCTCTATGTTAGTTGTGACTTCCTGATGCTCAAGCCACAGAAGATATTTTTCTGCTTCTTCTTTGATAGCATTAAGATCACCTTGAATCGTTTTGTAGCCAGTGAGTTTACGCTGGATTCTGGCTTCAAGTTTGTATAGGGAGCTCTCAGCATCTCTGATTGGTCAAGAGGAAGAAAATGGTGGATTAATGTGAGTGGGGCAGGGCCACAGCGAGAAGGGTAGAAAACCCGAATGCTTGTCATGAGCCCCATCGCTTTTGAAATTAAGTAATATTATTATTAATATATTAAAATAGGAAAGGCGGCCCCGGTTGTCAAAGCTAGTCTGGGGCCCAAGGCCTTCTGATTGCATCCCTTAGTAAGGATATTTCTTTTTATAAACTGGTACCAAGTTAAGATTATTATTAATTCTCTTCATTCTAAAATAATCCATTTAATTAAAGGTTTATCATGATTTATAAAAAGAAAGTTAAAAAAAAAGATATGAAAAAAATATATCGATCAAAACCCTGTGGATTATTCTAATTCAAAAGGCTGTATTTATTTAAGATTGCTAAAATACAAAGTCACATGACTGAAGTGTAAAAAAAGAAAATTAAAAAAAAAAAAAAAAAGTATAAAGGGGAAGGATTGTGATGTGGTAAAGATGTTGTGGACCATTGAACTTGGTGTCCTGGGTTCGATCTCCAATGAGAACCGATGAAATTTTCAGGTCATGGTGAAGATTTACACCAAGTCTCCTGTGGTGTCTCCATGGCTGTGGGACTATCAGCTACGGTGGGGATGAAAAAAGGGCACAGCAAAAAGAGTCCCATAGTGGTTGATAGGATCTAAGAGATAAACATGTCATCTTTACAGGGACTACCAGAGAAAATATTTAAACTTTTAACTTGTTTTTTAAAATGCCTTATTTGTCACATGAATCCGTTAGCTGCTAAGTATGGAAAAATCTCGCAGTAGTAACCCAAAGGTTTGGTAATTGTAACCATGTACAAACTAGGGGTATTGTAACCATGTACAAACTAGGGCAGGGTGGACAAACTACGGCCCGCGGGCCGCATGTGGCCCATCTGAGTATATTGTGCGGCCCGTATGCATGTATATGTTCATATTTTAAAATGTAATATGCATGTGTAATAAAGCATAAATGTAAAATAAAGTGACAAATACATGGTTATTATCTTTAATTCATATTTTCATACGTTGTAAATTGTAAAACATACTATATATGCGGCCCGCCAATAAGAATCAAGTTTTCAATGTGGCCCTCCGTAGAAAAAGTCTGCCACCCCTGAACTAGGGGTATTGTAACCATGTACAAACTAGGGATATCGTAACAATGTACAAACTAGGGGTATTGTAACTATGTGCAAACTAAGGGCATCATAACCATGTAAAAACTAGGGGTATCATAACCATGTACAAACTAGTGGCATCGTAACCATGTACAAACTAAGGGTATCGTAGCCATGTACAAACTAGGGGTATCGTAACAATGTACAAACTAGGGGTATTGTAACCATGTGCGAACTAGGGGTATTGTAACCATGTGTGAACTAGGGGTATTGTAACCATGTACAAACTAGGGTATTGTAACCATGTATAAACTAGGGGTATTGTAACCATTTACAAACTAGGGGTATTGTCCCTTCTTTTTCTCACTAATGGGAAGCAATAAATGGAGCATCAAATAGATACCAAATAGATTGTTTCAACAATGACTTCATTTTGAATTCAAATATCAGCCTCATTATTGATGTAGCTCAGCAATGCATCAAGATTTCAACTAATCAGCATCAGCCTTTACAAATCCACGCTCTATCAAGGGATGAGAAGAATTAGAACAGGTCCAACAAATATTGCGAAAAATTGTTTTCTAAGATGATTGTGGCACATCAGAGATGGCAGGCATCCTTGGCCAGAGAGCCCAACCAAAGATCTTCTCTTAATTACAGGTAACTCTGAATGATGACCTGAGGTTCAAACTATTTACGTTTTGAAAAAATAAAAACAACACACTTCAAAACTATTTTATCAAAGTGATTGCAGCCAATAAGATTTAGATTGAACTAGTCCAGGGTAGGGTGAGTCGGTGGTGCTTCTTGTGTCCAATCCCAGATTTAGAGACCCAGCGACTCCAGTCACCTATGTCCTCCATGACAATTTATTTCTAGACTGTGCTGAGAATGTATTTAGTTATTGATTGGATCGAGAGATAAACATCTCGTCCTTTCATGAACACCATAAGGAAAATTTAAAAAAAATTAACATAACTTTCTGAAGTATATGTTATTCATTGGGAATCATTTACAGGGGGAAATGAAATAAAGGAAATTAAGAGTTTATTTGTTCCTGAATTAGTCTTGTATTAACTACATGCCTGACATTGTTTAAAGACGTCCCTGATATGAGTTACAACTAGCACCCAAGTAAAATTGTAACTGGGGAATGGTTCTTTGAAGCCTGACAACACATGTCAATATACTCCCACCACTCACCTGATTTTGCCTTCAATGAGATTGAAGCCTGACAACACATATGTCAATATACTCCCACCACTCACCTGATTTTGCCTTCAATGAGATTTTTGTCATGTAGACTCAGCCTGGAGGATACCGTGTCACTCTCTTCTTCAACCTTTGGAATTATCTCCCTTAGCTTAGCTACTTTTTCTGCAAGTTTCTACAGTGGTAAAAATAATTACAAACAGTTATTTGGAAACTTGTTTAATGTGTAAAGAGTACTTAATGTTTATGTACAAATTAACACCGACGTTAATGAAAAAAAAACTGCCAAAGGTTTATCTATCTTTTTTTTAATTAAGATTTCCTTATTTCAGATGCTAAAAAAATATTTTAAAACCAACAATTAAAGAACCGAAATATTTGTTTCATCACTGAAACATCAAAATATTAATAACCCCTCTTGTTAAAAAAAAATGTCAGAATACTGACTGTCAGATCAACTGTGATGCAGCTTTAATATACGTCAATGTGCAGAAAATTATTAATCAACTAAATTTTAATGTGTCTGACATTAGTTTTAGCTAGACGCCAGGTCTACAATGATTTCAATCTTTCCATAAGATAAAGAGTAAAGGGCAACAACTCTCTGAAAAAAACAGATGTCTACATATTTAAAATCTGCAAAATTTTGGGAATCATTTCCAATTTTTCTTAAAATAAATAATTGGTATAAACCCATTCTAGATTTGATTTCTTTCAACATTTGGTTTGTGCATGTTTTTTTTTCTTTTTTTGCAATTCATTTCTTCCAGTGTTCTTTACATTCAATAACATTTGAAGACATAAGAATCTATAAAGTATTTTCCAAAGATAAAAACCAAAATTTTAATTAATTCCTTAAAATAGAATATTTTAAGACTGTAGCTGTTTTATAATGATTCAAAGTTTTGACTTTTAGGTCAAATTGGAACCAAGCTATTTCAATACATACATATCAGCTTCTTTTTAAAAATTGTTTGTAAAATAATTTTTATTTTGTTATTAGTAGTCTGTAATAGCTCCTGTAATAGTCTGTAGTGTTTTTATTTTTTGTCATATCACAACAAGATGGGCAGGTTATTTATTTTACAGCTCCAGTAATATCACTGTATAAAATTGTTTATTTTTTTTTTAAATCCTTTCTGTCATGAAATTTTATTTCTTAGAATCCAATTCATCATCAAATTTATTATATCTATTCCAAAACTTAGACTGTGTTTGTTAGTCAGGCGATATATTTTTCAATAGATTGTAAGGATGACAAATGGTTTATCTTCTTCCTGCAGGTAGCTCAAAATTTTTGTCAGATGACTGGAAATAGATTAGCTGATGCCTTTGATAATATAATTAACAGAAGAGCATGATTAAGATACCACTCAGGAGTGGCCCCACCCAATAGTTTAGGGAAAGGTGCTGAGGGTTGTGTGGCCACATAGGGCGCTGAACTAGTATGGGGTGCAGAAAGCGCACTGTTAAATGTTTGTGCACCTTTCAGATTGAGGGCACCAAACACACAGGGCACCACAATAGCTGGCTATGGCTCTGAGTCAATGCCATGTCATAAAAAAGAAATATGTTAAACAAGCAATTAAGCCTGTTCCATTCTGGACACAGGACGTGTTAGCGCATTTTCGTGTTATGTATCAGTACGTTTGTTAGCTTTCAGTAAATATTTGTAAATTTTGGAAATGTTTATAAATTCAATTGTGTAATGCATATATTTGTAAAAAAAAAATTATAAAGACGTTTCTTTATGTTTAAAAAAAAAATAATTGTCTCTTAAATCTAACTACAAGTGGTTTGTGGTTACTGAAATAGGACTCATAATTGAAAACATTCTAAATTATATCATTTAATCGTCCGAAAACTCCGTCAATTGTTGCATAGCTCTGATACTTTCAATTAAACTCAGAACACAAGCTTACTATTTCATTTGATGAGTTTCTTAATAAATCTTGGTGAAACTACGTGCTGCAGTATTTCGCACCAAATGAATGGGTTATTGAACGTACAAGGTGTATATATAATATATAAGCCCCTTAGGAGCCCTGAAGCCCGGCCCTCAGAGGTCCTATCGCGAAATGAACTTTTGATGTACACATGGCAGGCCAAGACCTACAAAATGATATATACATCATGGGTCTAGGACTTATGGTTGTTGAGATCTAGGATGATGACGGACGGACAGACAGACAGACAAAACGGGGACAATAGAGCATTTTTTTTTGAAAATGCTATAAAAAGATCCTCCATACATATGAAAGGATTAACCCGTTGTTTTTTCATGTGATTATAATTTTTGTTTTAATTTCGTTTCTATAATGCTTGTTAAAAATATTACAACAGCCTTTATTTTATTTTACTGTAATAGCCTAGTTATGTAAGAGTTTTAAATAAAAGTTCGTTGATCAGAATAGTGTAATAATGAAGTGTATTTCCAGTATAAAAATTATAAAATTAAAGACGAACAGGTTAAAGAAGAAATAAGTAGGACAATACAGATACATTAGGACAAAATAAAATATGCCAATAGACAAAAAGGTGTCATTTACTTGATTTTATTCTATGATTAAATGATGTAGCTTAAAAATATGCTTACAGTAAACTTTTTTTTATTATTATTATGGATTAGAAAATAATGACATTTCTTGAAATAAAGACTTGTTACAAAAGTGATTCTTATCATACAATTATCATATGTATTATAAAATTACAAAATATGTTTTCCATTACCAAAACAAATTTGTGAAAAGGGATGACATTGGAAAGTAAACAACTTTTGTCCAGTAATAAATATTATGTATATAGATTCATATATTTGGCAAGAGTTGATTGTAAATACAGTCCCAGTTATGGGACAACATCAAAAAGAAATATATTATCACAGCTTATAATGGAAAACTCTTGTGAAAGGATTACAGTTTTTAAGATACTGGCTATTTATTTATTTTTTTAACTTTATGATAATACAAAAAAATAAATAAATTGTAAAAATCTCTCCTGTCTGTTTATCACAGATCTGTTTGTATTAATGGATAAGAAAAAAAACAACATGTAAATTTAAATTCTGTATAACTGGGTTACGGTAATCTAAAAGAAAAACAGTTTCAGGAATTTTAACTGTTTTAAAAAATAATTTATAGATATGAAATTAAGCTAAGACTACTTTACAAAACTTTTATAATATGAAACTAAATGATATGTTGACTTAAAAATAAAATTCTATGCAAATATGAGACAAACTTTTGAAAAAGTTGACAAAAGAGACAAAAATTTAGGAATACTGTGTTAAATACTTGGCTCAAAAAATGTGAAACCAGTTCAAAAATTTAACAAACAAAAAAATTAGAAAAGTAAAGCTCGTAAACTAGACATCAATTTTACTGAATAAAATACATTCAAAAAATTAAATACAATAATAAACATTTTTTAAACATCACAGTTGCTTCTCTTTATTAAAAAATTATTGCTACAAGTAATTTTATTTTACACTTTAAATTTCTGCAGAATATTTAACATTGTGTCAGCAACATTCTGACAAAATATAAACACTCAGATTATAGCAAACACACGTCTTATAGTAAACATGCAAAATAATGGGAATGGGACAATAATGATAAGCATCATGATAGTCCACAGAAAACAAGCTTTCTGGATATATCATGTAACGGAAGACGTAAAATGGAATGTTGCAGAGTACAACATATGCTAGAGGGATGACAAAACCACTTGATTACTTTTTTGTTATCAAATACAAAAGCAAAACATCACATAGAAATATCCAAATCTCTACATGAGATCAACTGGTAAAATCTGAATTCTCTATTACAATTATCAACTGCTTTTTAAAAAAAATTCTACATGTACATTCTAGTAAATCTAAAGATTTAATAAATTGTTAGAAAAAAAAGGGTAAATATTTTATTTTGTATAAAAATAAGAGATTTTTTTGTACAAATATTTATAACAATGTGCAATTTATGGAATAAATGTAACATTAGACATTGGAAAGTAATTTATAGAAAACAATGGTCCAGCATCACAAGAGAAGACCATGACATGAGGCAAAAATCATAAATGTAATTAAGAAAACAAAATAATGCTTGGAGAATTCTAAAAGAGAATGGCATGACATATAAATGGCAGTAATGCCTATAAAACTGGTAGACTTGTCATGGTTAATTCTTTCATTAAAAAAAATGATAATTTAGAGAAATTACGTAGGTCATGGACGGTATTTTAGAAGCACATCAAAATGCACAAAGTATCACATGGGAGGGTGTATGAAGGTATTCTTAATCAGACTACAAAATAAAGGTCAGATTAGCAGTATTTTATGGTGTTTAGTATTAGCTAATTAGCTATTGGTGATCTACACCAATTAAAATATTTTTTTAAACAATTTTTTTAAAAAATATTTACGTATGATGGTTACAAAAAAATAAATAAATAATTTAGCTAAGACTTTAAAAATGATTAAAACAGCTAACAGAAAGAAAAATAACTAATCAAACAAAACATTCCAATAAAATGTCAGATATAACATGGTTACTAATTAGCATGTTCATGTTTTGGGACATAATATAATAATAAATTCTAATCCTATCATTTTGAGCACATATGAATAACAGCATGATAAACAGAAAATTCAGATGCTAAAGTGAACTTATGAGACATCCATTGTATTAGTATCTGGTCCTGTTCAGTTCATCACGCAAATTACGTTTCATTTTAGAAGACATTATCTTCAGCTGCCTGGAGGCTCGGGTGGCCTCCAGGATGGCATCATCTAGATGATACCTGTCCATGACTCCATCATGTCCTCTCTCATCCCTGTGACTCCTCCTCCTCCTGCTTCTGTGGTCATCATCAGCCAACATGTCTATGTCATCATAAGAGTGGGCAAATCTCTCTGTAACTCTGTACCTCCGCGGCGAGAGTGGTCGCGTTGGCTGCAGTATCACAGTTCTGAGGCACAGGTGGCAGTGGAGGTGCTGTCACAACCCTGTGGCAAATGGAGAGATATACGGGCTTTGACGCCTGGGAACTTGATAACTACTTGGTCTCCTCCAGTCTTTCGCTGATGTTGTTTAACCCATTTTGGGTAATTCTTCGCCTACTGCTGGTCATCTCTTCAGGGATAGAATGTGTGTAGCCATTGACGACCGGAGCTCCGGGAGGTGGAATATGACTTGCCATGGAGTCAAACCGTACAGGTGTGGCCCTCATCTGCAAACGAGCTGAAGTTCTCTGGTCAAATTCAGGAGTCTGACGACCTGATTGTAAACGTCTGATTTCCTCCAGCATTTCAATGATTCTCCCTTGCCTCTGAGCCTCTTCCTCCCCAGGTCTAAAGGTCTGTCTCAAACCCTGGTCAGCAGAAGTCTGACTGGTCGTGAAGGTTGCTCTGGGTTACTTGTTGCCTTAAGGGCTGCCAGATCGCGTAGCAAGGTTTCAAGTAGCTCCCTATCAACGGTGGCATCAGATGCTATGGAGGAGATGTCTTCTCGAGAGTCTCCAAATCCTTGCTGCTTCTTGATATCTTTGACTTCACTGAGAAGGCTCTTGAGAAGATTAGTTCTGGACCTGCTAGACTTTTTAGTCTGTGCTCCAATGGAGTGAGACGGAGCTTCGGCTGTCTGGATGCCAATAGATCGTGGTGGCTCTTCAGTTTGAGTGGTGATTGTGTTGTGTGTCTGTTGCACCTCAACAGTCTGAGTTCTGGCATGGCCAAGAGTTTGGGTTCCTTTATCTCGCAGCAATTTAGGATCCACTGGCAGAAATATGCCACTGATGTAGCTAGCTGTCGACTCATTGTCGGATTTCAGACTCACATATGTAAGGGGAGTATGCTCCGAGCCCATCCACATTGAGGGCCCACCCAAATGAGTGTCAAAGCTAGACGCATGCATGGTGTAATCTCCTGAAGTATCACCGTACCCTGACTCTTCACTCTCAGACTCTATGGTAGCATTACCCCCAGCAAAGTTTTTCTTGAACGCCTTAAAATCTTGAGAGTCATTGTGACGTCTACGAGGTCTAATGTTGGATCTTGAGGTATTGGGTGATCTAAGCCAAGTGCACTGCGAGAAGTCCTCAGCAGTGTCGGGAGGGGAAATGATGTGGTCCTCGACCACCTCCTCCCCCTCCTGCCCCCCCATCCTCGGCCCTAATAGCCTCTCAGAAGTTTCAGGGTGAATGACCTGGCCCATCATCATCACTGCCTGAGCCGTGGCTCCGTAAGACCTTGTCTGTGTTGACCCACAGCGTTTTCGATGAGTCTTAAATAGAGATGTCAATAAGTTGTTACATTCAGTCAAATTATATCACGCAAGCTAGTACACACTATTAATCGGGGGGGCTGATAATGAATTATTATGTTATTTATACATATGTATATAGGTGTAGACATAAGGGGCATCCAAAAGTAATGTCACATACTTTTTATAATACTGGCTTTGGAAATCAGGATTACTTTCTTCCCAACAATTAAATTGGGAGGGGGGTGTAAATCATAATTTAACTGTTTCCTGTT
>JAGDYQ010000052.1:5570503-5589448 GCA_021962125.1 Bulinus truncatus
GACTATCCTACTAAATAAATTGACGTGTAAAAAAGGATGACTATCCTACTAAACAAATTGACTGTATAAAAATATAACTATCCTACTAAATAAACTGACGTGTATAAAAGGATGATTATCCTACTAAACAAATTGACTGTATAAAAATATTACTATCCTACTAAATAAATTGACGTGTATAAAAGGATGACTATCCTACTAAATAAATTGACGTGTATAAAAGGATGACTATCCTACTAAATAAATTGACGTGTATAAAAGGATGACTATCCTACTAAACAAATTGACTGTATAAAAATATAACTATCCTACTAAATAAATTGACGTGTATAAAAGGATGACTATCCTACTAAACAAATTGACTGTATAAAAATATAACTATCCTACTAAATAAATTGACGTGTATAAAAGGATGATTATCCTACTAAATAAATTGACGTGTATAAAAGGATGACTATCCTACTAAACAAATTGACTGTATAAAAATATATCTATCCTACTAAATAAATTGACATGTATAAAAGGATGATTATCCTACTAAATAAATTGACGTGTATAAAAGGTTGACTATCCTGCTAAACTAATTGAAATGTATAAAAGGATGACTTTCCTACTAAAAAAATTGACGTGTATAAAAGGATGACTATCCTACTAAATAAATTGACGTGTATAAAAGGATGACTATCCTACTAAACAAATTGACTGTATAAAAATATAACTATCCTACTAAATAAACTGACGTGTATAAAAGGATGATTATCCTACTAAACAAATTGACTGTATAAAAATATTACTATCCTACTAAATAAATTGACGTGTATAAAAGGATGATTATCCTACTAAATAAATTGACGTGTATAAAAGGATGACTATCCTACTAAATAAATTGACGTGTATAAAAGGATGATTATTCTACTAAATAAATTGACGTGTATAAAAGGATGACTATCCTACTAAATAAATTAACGTGTATAAAAGGATGACTATCCTACTAAACAAATTGACTGTATAAAAATATATCTATCCTACTAAATAAATTGACGTGTATAAAAGGATGATTATCCTACTAAATAAAATTGACGTGTATAAAAGGTTGACTATCCTGCTAAACTAATTGAAATGTATAAAAGGATGACTTTCCTACTAAATAAATTGACGTGTATAAAAGGATGACTATCCTACTAAATAAATTGACGTGTATAAAAGGATGGATATCCTACTAAATAAATTGACGTGTATAAAAGGATGACTATCCTACTAAACAAATTGACTGTATAAAAATATAACTATCCTACTAAATAAACTGACGTGTATAAAAGGATGATTATCCTACTAAACAAATTGACTGTATAAAAATATTACTATCCTACTAAATAAATTGACGTGTATAAAAGGATGACTATCCTACTAAACAAATTGACTGTATAAAAATATAACTATCCTACTAAATAAATTGACGTGTATAAAAGGATGATTATCCTACTAAATAAATTGACGTGTATAAAAGGTTGACTATTCTGCTAAACTAATTGACGTGTATAAAAGGATGACTTTCCTACTAAATAAATTGACGTGTATAAAAGGATGACTATCCTACTAAATAAATTAACGTGTATAAAAGGATGACTATCCTACTAAACAAATTGACTGTATTAAAATATATCTATCCTACTAAATAAATTGACGTGTATAAAAGGATGATTATCGTACTAAACAAATTGACTGTATAAAAATATAACTATCCTACTAAATGAATTGACGTGTATAAAAGGATGAATATCCTACTAAATAAATTGACGTGTATAAAAGGATGACTTTCCTACTAAATAAATTGACGTGTATAAAAGGATGACTATCCTACTAAACAAATTGACTGTATAAAAATATAACTATCCTACTAAATAAACTGACGTGTATAAAAGGATGAGTATCCTACTAAACAAATTGACTGTATAAAAATATAACTATCCTACTAAATAAATTGACGTGTATAAAAGGATGATTATCCTACTAAATAAATTGACGTGTATAAAAGGATGACTATCCTACTAAATAAATTGACGTGTATAAAAGGATGATTATTCTACTAAATAAATTGACGTGTATAAAAGGATGACTATCCTACTAAATAAATTAACGTGTATAAAAGGATGACTATCCTACTAAACAAATTGACTGTATAAAAATATATCTATCCTACTAAATAAATTGACGTGTATAAAAGGATGATTATCCTACTAAATAAATTGACGTGTATAAAAGGTTGACTATCCTGCTAAACTAATTGAAATGTATAAAAGGATGACTTTCCTACTAAAAAAATTGACGTGTATAAAAGGATGACTATCCTACTAAATAAATTGACGTGTATAAAAGGATGACTATCCTACTAAACAAATTGACTGTATAAAAATATATCTATCCTACTAAATAAATTGACATGTATAAAAGGATGATTATCCTACTAAATAAATTGACGTGTATAAAAGGTTGACTATCCTACTAAACTAATTGAACTGTATAAAAGGATGACTTTCCTACTAAAAAAATTGACGTGTATAAAAGGAAGATAATCCTACTAAATAAATTGACGTGTATAAAAGGTTGACTATCCTGCTAAACTAATTGAAATGTATAAAAGGATGACTATCCTACTAAATAAATTGACGTGTATAAAAGGATGGATATCCTACTAAATAAATTGACGTGTATAAAAGGATGACTATCCTACTAAACAAATTGACTGTATAAAAATATATCTATCCTACTAAATAAATTGACATGTATAAAAGGATGATTATCCTACTAAATAAATTGACGTGTATAAAAGGTTGACTATCCTGCTAAACTAATTGAAATGTATAAAAGGATGACTTTCCTACTAAAAAAATTGACGTGTATAAAAGGATGACTATCCTACTAAATAAATTGACGTGTATAAAAGGATGACTATCCTACTAAATAAATTGACGTGTATAAAAGGATGACTATCCTACTAAATAAATTGACGTGTATAAAAGGATGATTATCCTACTAAATAAATTGACGTGTATAAAAGGATGACTATCGTACTAGACTAATTGACGTGTATAAAAGGATGACTTTCCTACCAAATAAATTGACGTGTATAAAAGGATGACTATCCTACTAAATAAATTGACGTGTAAAAAAGGATGACTATCCTACTAAACAAATTGACTGTATAAAAATATAACTATCCTACTAAATAAATTGACGTGTATAAAAGGATGATTATCGTACTAAACAAATTGACTGTATAAAAATATAACTATCCTACTAAATGAATTGACGTGTATAAAAGGATGAATATCCTACTAAATAAATTGACGTGTATAAAAGGATGACTATCCTACTAAATAAATTGACGTGTATAAAAGGATGACTATCCTACTAAACAAATTGACTGTATAAAAATATAACTATCCTACTAAATAAACTGACGTGTATAAAAGGATGAGTATCCTACTAAACAAATTGACTGTATAAAAATATAACTATCCTACTAAATAAATTGACGTGTATAAAAGGATGATTATCCTACTAAATAAATTGACGTGTATAAAAGGATGACTATCCTACTAAATAAATTGACGTGTATAAAAGGATGATTATCCTACTAAACAAATTGACTGTATAAAAATATAACTATCCTACTAAATAAATTGACGTGTATAAAAGGATGACTATCCTACTAAATAAATTGACGTGTATAAAAGGATGATTATCCTACTAATTAAATTGACGTGTATAAAAGGATGACTATCCTACTAAATAAATTGACGTGTATAAAAGGATGATTATTCTACTAAATAAATTGACGTGTATAAAAGGATGACTATCCTACTAAATAAATTAACGTGTATAAAAGGATGACTATCCTACTAAACAAATTGACTGTATAAAAATATATCTATCCTACTAAATAAATTGACGTGTATAAAAGGATGATTATCCTACTAAATAAATTGACGTGTATAAAAGGATGACTTTCCTACTAAATAAATTGACGTGTATAAAAGGATGACTATCCTACTAAACAAATTGACTGTATAAAAATATAACTATCCTACTAAATAAACTGACGTGTATAAAAGGATGATTATCCTACTAAACAAATTGACTGTATAAAAATATAACTATCCTACTAAATAAATTGACGTGTATAAAAGGATGATTATCCTACTAAATAAATTGACGTGTATAAAAGGATGACTATCGTACTAGACTAATTGACGTGTATAAAAGGATGACTTTCCTACCAAATAAATTGACGTGTATAAAAGGATGACTATCCTACTAAATAAATTGACGTGTATAAAAGGATGACTATCCTACTAAACAAATTGACTGTATAAAAATATAACTATCCTACTAAATAAATTGACGTGTATAAAAGGATGATTATCGTACTAAACAAATTGACTGTATAAAAATATAACTATCCTACTAAATGAATTGACGTGTATAAAAGGATGACTATCCTACTAAATAAATTGACGTGTATAAAAGGATGACTATCCTACTAAATAAATTGACGTGTATAAAAGGATGACTATCCTACTAAACAAATTGACTGTATAAAAATATTACTATCCTACTAAATAAATTGACGTGTATAAAAGGATGACTATCCTACTAAACAAATTGACTGTATAAAAATATAACTATCCTACTAAATAAATTGACGTGTATAAAAGGATGATTATCCTACTAAATAAATTGACGTGTATAAAAGGATGACTATCCTACTAAATAAATTGACGTGTAAAAAAGGATGATTATCGTACTAAACAAATTGACTGTATAAAAATATTACTATCCTACTAAATGAATTGACGTGTATAAAAGGATGAATATCCTACTAAATAAATTGACGTGTATAAAAGGATGACTATCCTACTAAATAAATTGACGTGTATAAAAGGATGACTATCCTACTAAACAAATTGACTGTATAAAAATATTACTATCCTACTAAATAAATTGACGTGTATAAAAGGATGACTATCCTACTAAACAAATTGACTGTATAAAAATATAACTATCCTACTAAATAAATTGACGTGTATAAAAGGATGATTATCCTACTAAATAAATTGACGTGTATAAAAGGATGACTATCCTACTAAATAAATTGACGTGTATAAAAGGATGACTATCCTACTAAATAAATTGACGTGTATAAAAGGATGGATATCCTACTAAATAAATTGACGTGTATAAAAGGATGACTATCCTACTAAACAAATTGACTGTATAAAAATATATCTATCCTACTAAATAAATTGACGTGTATAAAAGGATGATTATCCTACTAAATAAATTGACGTGTATAAAAGGATGAATATCCTACTAAATAAATTGACGTGTATAAAAGGATGACTATCCTACTAAATAAATTGACGTGTATAAAAGGATGATTATTCTACTAAATAAATTGACGTGTATAAAAGGATGACTATCCTACTAAATAAATTAACGTGTATAAAAGGATGACTATCCTACTAAACAAATTGACTGTATAAAAATATATCTATCCTACTAAATAAATTGACGTGTATAAAAGGATGATTATCCTACTAAATAAATTGACGTGTATAAAAGGTTGACTATCCTGCTAAACTAATTGAAATGTATAAAAGGATGACTTTCCTACTAAATAAATTGACGTGTATAAAAGGATGACTATCCTACTAAATAAATTGACGTGTATAAAAGGATGACTATCCTACTAAACAAATTGACTGTATAAAAATATATCTATCCTACTAAATAAATTGACGTGTATAAAAGGTTGACTATCCTGCTAAACTAATTGAAATGTATAAAAGGATGACTATCCTACTAAATAAATTGACGTGTATAAAAGGATGATTATCCTACTAAATAAATTGACGTGTATAAAAGGTTGACTATCCTGCTAAACTAATTGAAATGTATAAAAGGATGACTATCCTACTAAATAAATTGACGTGTATAAAAGGATGACTATCCTACTAAACAAATTGACTGTATAAAAATATATCTATCCTGCTAAACTAATTGAAATGTATAAAAGGATGACTATCCTACTAAAAAAATTGACTGTATAAAAGGATGACTATCCTACTAAATAAATTGACGTGTATAAAAGGATGATTATCCTACTAAACAAATTGACTGTATAAAAATATTACTATCCTACTAAATAAATTGACGTGTATAAAAGGATGACTATCCTACTAAACAAATTGACTGTATAAAAATATAACTATCCTACTAAATAAATTGACGTGTATAAAAGGATGATTATCCTACTAAATAAATTGACGTGTATAAAAGGTTGACTATTCTGCTAAACTAATTGACGTGTATAAAAGGATGACTTTCCTACTAAATAAATTGACGTGTATAAAAGGATGACTATCCTACTAAATAAATTAACGTGTATAAAAGGATGACTATCCTACTAAACAAATTGACTGTATAAAAATATTACTATCCTACTAAATAAATTGACGTGTATAAAAGGATGACTATCCTACTAAACAAATTGACTGTATAAAAATATAACTATCCTACTAAATAAATTGACGTGTATAAAAGGATGACTATCCTACTAAATAAATTGACGTGTATAAAAGGATGACTATCCTACTAAATAAATTGACGTGTATAAAAGGATGACTATCCTACTAAACAAATTGACTGTATAAAAATATAACTATCCTACTAAATAAACTGACGTGTATAAAAGGATGATTATCCTACTAAACAAATTGACTGTATAAAAATATAACTATCCTACTAAATAAATTGACGTGTATAAAAGGATGATTATCCTACTAAATAAATTGACGTGTATAAAAGGATGACTATCCTACTAAATAAATTGACGTGTAAAAAAGGATGATTATCGTACTAAACAATTTGACTGTATAAAAATATTACTATCCTACTAAATGAATTGACGTGTATAAAAGGATGATTATCCTACTAAATAAATTGACGTGTATAAAAGGATGACTATCCTACTAAATAAATTGACGTGTATAAAAGGATGATTATCCTACTAAACAAATTGACTGTATAAAAATATTACTATCCTACTAAATAAATTGACGTGTATAAAAGGATGACTATCCTACTAAACAAATTGACTGTATAAAAATATAACTATCCTACTAAATAAATTGACGTGTATAAAAGGATGATTATCCTACTAAATAAATTGACGTGTATAAAAGGATGACTATCCTACTAAATAAATTGACGTGTATAAAAGGATGATTATCCTACTAAATAAATTGACGTGTATAAAAGGATGACTATCCTACTAAATAAATTGACGTGTATAAAAGGATGACTATCCTACTAAACAAATTGACTGTATAAAAATATATCTATCCTACTAAATAAATTGACGTGTATAAAAGGATGATTATCCTACTAAATAAATTGACGTGTATAAAAGGATGACTATCCTACTAAATAAATTGACGTGTATAAAAGGATGACTATCCTACTAAACAAATTGACTGTATAAAAATATAACTATCCTACTAAATAAACTGACGTGTATAAAAGGATGATTATCCTACTAAACAAATTGACTGTATAAAAATATAACTATCCTACTAAATAAATTGACGTGTATAAAAGGATGATTATCCTACTAAATAAATTGACGTGTATAAAAGGATGACTATCCTACTAAATAAATTGACGTGTATAAAAGGATGATTATTCTACTAAATAAATTGACGTGTATAAAAGGATGACTATCCTACTAAATAAATTAACGTGTATAAAAGGATGACTATCCTACTAAACAAATTGACTGTATAAAAATATATCTATCCTACTAAATAAATTGACGTGTATAAAAGGATGATTATCCTACTAAATAAATTGACGTGTATAAAAGGTTGACTATCCTGCTAAACTAATTGAAATGTATAAAAGGATGACTTTCCTACTAAATAAA
This sequence comes from Bulinus truncatus, assembly GCA_021962125.1. Classification (NCBI taxonomy): domain Eukaryota; kingdom Metazoa; phylum Mollusca; class Gastropoda; family Planorbidae; genus Bulinus; species Bulinus truncatus. The sequence goes on from JAGDYQ010000052.1 coordinate 5,578,491, forward strand.
TTGACGTGTATAAAAGGATGACTATCCTACTAAATAAATTGACGTGTATAAAAGGATGACTATCCTACTAAACAAATTGACTGTATAAAAATATAACTATCCTACTAAATAAATTGACGTGTATAAAAGGTTGACTATCCTGCTAAACTAATTGAAATGTATAAAAGGATGACTTTCCTACTAAATAAATTGACGTGTATAAAAGGATGACTATCCTACTAAATAAATTGACGTGTATAAAAGGATGACTATCCTACTAAACAAATTGACGTGTATAAAAGGATGACTTTCCTACTAAATAAATTGACGTGTATAAAAGGATGACTATCCTACTAAATAAATTGACGTGTATAAAAGGTTGACTATCCTGCTAAACTAATTGAAATGTATAAAAGGATGACTTTCCTACTAAAAAAATTGACGTGTATAAAAGGATGACTATCCTACTAAATAAATTGACGTGTATAAAAGGATGACTATCCTACTAAACAAATTGACTGTATAAAAATATAACTATCCTACTAAATAAACTGACGTGTATAAAAGGATGATTATCCTACTAAACAAATTGACTGTATAAAAATATTACTATCCTACTAAATAAATTGACGTGTATAAAAGGATGACTATCCTACTAAACAAATTGACTGTATAAAAATATAACTATCCTACTAAATAAATTGACGTGTATAAAAGGATGATTATCCTACTAAATAAATTGACGTGTATAAAAGGTTGACTATTCTGCTAAACTAATTGACGTGTATAAAAGGATGACTTTCCTACTAAATAAATTGACGTGTATAAAAGGATGACTATCCTACTAAATAAATTAACGTGTATAAAAGGATGACTATCCTACTAAACAAATTGACTGTATAAAAATATATCTATCCTACTAAATAAATTGACGTGTATAAAAGGATGATTATCCTACTAAATAAATTGACGTGTATAAAAGGATGAATATCCTACTAAATAAATTGACGTGTATAAAAGGATGACTATCCTACTAAATAAATTGACGTGTATAAAAGGATGACTATCCTACTAAACAAATTGATGTAGGGAGAAAAGGGGGGAGGGGGTCATAACAAGAATTCAATATTTAACTTATATTTTTGTTTACATTTAAGATTTATTCTGTTAGCTGACTATGAGCAGCCAGACCCTGTCTATACTGGTCTGAAGCCACGTATTTTCCCGCATTCGTTAATTGTGTGTATACAACAGGGGTGGCCTAACGCGGCTCTCCAACGTCTTAAGTGCGGCTCTCCAACGTCTTAAGTGCGGCTCTCTAACGTCTTAAGTGCGGCTCTCTAACGTCTTAAGTGCGGCTCTCCAACGTCTTAAGTGCGGCTCTCCAACGTCTTAAGTGCGGCTCGCTAAAGTCTTTAGTGCGGCTCCCTATGAACCTTATATATTTTATTTTTGTTCAATAAATTTTGATCAAATTACTATGGTGATCACCCCCTCCCCCCTGATAATATTGTATGCTGTAACTTACGTTCTCGGTACCCGGTCGTATGCCACTCACCTTTGACCTCTCATGGGCAAACTACGACCCACGGGCCAAATCGGGCCCTCCAGACTGTTTAATCCCGCCGGCGGCTCTCCACTCGTTTTAAGCTTGAAGCTCAGCACCAGCCTTTTAATGTTATGACGTTCACATTTATTTTATATCGGTTCATGTCAACACTCCATCATCTGCTCTTGGTCCGGCCCGCCTGACGAGCCCAATGTGGCCCGCGACTCAGTTGGCCCACGACCACGCGCTCTACTAAAGGTCTTCACTCATATCTACGATAAAAGACCAAAACAAAAAAAAATGTAAAAGACCAACTTACAAATCTATTGTTCAAAGAAACTCAATCCATTAGGAAACGATAATAATCAACTGTCGTCTGCTGACTAGAACAAAGTAATTGATACTTTCCTGGACTTGTTTTTTTTTTCAAAGTATTCTACCAAACAAGGTCACAAGTATGTCCGAATACTTTCCTCACAGAGTAACTCCTCATGTAACACGAACAAACAAATCTCGTGATTGAATAATAAATGAATCCAGCTTATGTCGCCCGGCCGTCACTTATCATTCACTGGAAGTTAACAGAAAAAAAAACACACACGACGACCAGGTAGAAACCAATACAAAAAAGTGACAACCCAGATTAGTAAACGATCACAATTTTAGACTCAATTTTTTGCTAAAATTCTAAAAGAATTTTTTTTAAGGTACTGAAAGAAATCTCACTTGTTTAGTCTCGTCTGCAAGTCTCCAAGACTGGAAAAAAAATTACTCCCCCTTTTTTTTAAAAAAAAAGACATAGGTAAGTGTGCAAACACCCACCCACGCGTACACACACGTACATTATGTATACCTGCTAAGTAGCGCTATTGAAGGTATAACTTTCAAAAAAAAAAGTTCCTTAGATATGGTGCAGTGTATTGATCTCCACGCAGACACATTAACTCATCGACAAGAGGAAGACCACTGTGATTTTTAAACCAACTGCATTTTCGACATTGACTCTCCAGCACTTATGACGAGAGTGGTCTTCCCCCCCCCCCCCCCCAATGATCAGAACCACCCATTAGACAAGTACATTTACTAGTGTACATACTCAACTATTACCTATACTGGATGTATAATTAATGTACCCGCTGACGGGACTAAAAGGTTATTTTGTTTGGATCATTGATCGATATTAAGTATTGGTTTGAGTGTTATTTCTTTTATATTTAACATTTGTTTGGAAATATATATATAAAAAATCAATAAATTATTAAACGATTTAAATTTTGATATCAAGTGAGATATTTTTCACTCTCAGCCCAGAAGATCAAATATAATATACAGCCTAAATTCACAACCATTTTTCAAAAATAGGTGAAAATTTGCGAGTCTGAAAAAAATCTTTGCTTTGCTTAATGGTCTGTTGGGTGCATAGCAGACTTGGGTTTGTTGGAGGCATCAGACAGAGACTTCAATAGTCGTAATAAAAAATTAACTCTGGGACCCTCAGGGCATTAGCTTTAATAGGAATTGATACATGAAGCGGCCCCCTTTTTGCAATCGGGGGAGGGGGGGTTATTCACGTTGACCTAGTTTCAAGTGTACATAAAAATGAAATTAAATAAAAATAAATAAATAAAAAAGAAAATGTAAAGAGATGCAATCAGCAAAAAATAATATCCGGACAAACAATGAGTTATTTGTCCCCTTCACTTTATGACATATTAATCCTTAGATCAATGATTTAATCTCCCAAGACCGGCAACTCGTGGTCCCGCTATAACCGGCGATTGCATCCCCTTACCCTGAAACGAGCGACCCCCCCCTACTCCCCACTAACAATGTCTTAATAAAGAGGAGGGGGGATATGGGTATGAAGCAGTCCATGTCTATAGAACGCACAGAGACCTTTCACCCCCAGCTCCCCCCCCCCCCCGCACACACACACAGGGTTCTCTAATCATTAGCTATTCTAATCTTACATAGGTACAGCGTTTAGGGGGGGGGGAAGAGGAAGCCTGTTTAATATGGTGCCTGATCGAAGTCTACGCAAATCAACCGCATTAATCGATTGGGATCAATAGGGAGAGAGGTGCGGGGGGGGGGTGTCGGACTGGCGTCAACAACAACAACACGTCATGCGAGCAGGCCTGGGGGACAATTCAATGCCTCATCCCTCCCCCTCCTCCCCAATACACGGTGTTTGTTTTTTTTCTCTCGTATCTAGTTTTCCATGGCTTTAGTATAGAGGAATTTCTTCACACAAAAGATCAACATTAAATATAAATAATAAAAAAAAAAAAGTGCGGTGGGACTCAGGCTTTAGACGCAGCAAAGACCTAAGTTCTTGGCTTATCATTATCATTACTATGCAGGATCTATGTTTTCACAGCTCTGTGCTGAGTCTTCACAGACTAAATTCCTAGTCATAACGTCTTTTGAGACGGGGAACGTGATAAGGTTACGTGGCGCATGAATACACGCACGAGGAAGCAGCGCGTGAGTTGTCAGCCAAACCGCGGTGTTATTTTTTGAAATGGAAAAAAAAAAGAAAGGGATCAGGTGTCTGAACAAAGACTACATACGATCCATTCAGGAATGCATTTACAGCCCTAGATAAACATGACTATTAAATGAGCCTGCTTGTTTTGAAGGCGTTGAGGTTAAGCTTGGTACAAGCTTTGTGTTGTTGTTTTTTAAATCACGTGATATTGTAGATGAGTGTCAAGAGAGCACTGTGCTGTGATCACTCTTCAAATATTACATGTGTAAAAAAACACGTTCACAGAAGTATGCACTGCCAAACCAAGTATTGAGCATGCAATACTTGTTTTGGCGAGAGGTTCCTCAATGAGTTCCTCAACGAACTCTAGAAATCCTTGTGTGTTGGTGGTGGTGGTGGGGGGGGGTCTGATAGTCGTGACTCAAACCAGACTAGGAGTTAAGTGAAGATATGTTCCAAGTCATCATATCGCACTTCAGCATGCTGGTGAATGGTAGTTAAATCAAGGAAGTGTCACTGCAAATGGCCGTACGCTGCCCGGTTTAGGGCTTCCATTGGATAAGAGCCCTTGTCCAGTAAAAGGTCCTGTCAAATTTGAAGCTATTGGGGCTCCAACAAGTACTTAAGCCCCAAATTTATTTTAAAATCTCCTCGACCTTCACCCCCCAAAAAAGGCTCCACTTTAGAGCATAATTTGCACACCACAGCACCAAAAAGGGACGGATGGCCGAGTGGTGTAGATACTCGACTGTCGACCTGAGAGTCCTGGGTTCGATTCTCGGTGAGGCCCATGGAAATTTTTCCAGGTGAAATTTGGTACAAAGTCGTCCCACAAAGTCACCCAGCTTTAAATGGGTACCTGACTTAAGTTGGGGAAGTAAAGGCAGCTGGGCATTCTGCTAGCCACACTATCCCTTCATATGCCGAGGTTATAAAAACAGATGATGAATTCTACACTTCATCTGCCCCGATGGCCCGTTAGGGCTAAGGGAACTTTACTTTACTTTTACAGCATCAAAAAGAAACAACAGTTTAGCAATGTGTTACACATTGTCCCAGACCTTTCTGATCCAATGTTTAGTGCAATGACTTTCTTGATTAGGAAAGGACTCTCTTTAGGCCACACACATCATTCAAATCTGGACATCTTAAGAAGCAAGGGGGTGGGGGTCGGCGGGAAACGAAGGCAACCTGGAATTTAAAGTGACTGAAAGCTGTTGTGACCATTAATGCCAGCAGCTGAGCCTCTCTAGAAACAGCAAGTATAAGAAACATCCTGTGTTAGAAATGGTCTGTATTAGAAACATCCAGTATAAGAAGCAGCCTGCATTAGAAACCTCCAGTATAAGAAACAGCCAGTATTAGAAGTAGTCTAGTTAAGGACAGGGTAGACTCAGCAGAATTCCTTCCCCCTGATAAAGGCCCAACAAGACAATAAGGGCCCCTGTGGCAAGCACTTTGTTCAGACAGTCATACAATAAGGCTCTACCGGGTGCTAGGAGACACTCACCTGATGTCTTTGCTCAGCAACATCAATACTGACAATGTCTTCTTCCAGCATCATGTCAGTCTGCTGGAACCAGGTGGTGACAGTCATCAAAACTTTCCTGTACATCTCCCTGTCCTCCTTCAGGTGCAGCAGCTCTTCCTCCTTGTCCTGCATGGCGGCCATGACATTTGACTCCATAGAGTGCAGCTCTGCAAGCCTGACCTGTATTTCTGCTGGGACTTCCTTCCCCTGATTGGAATACTTCACCTCACTGGAGGCTTCCATCGTGCAGATCTGTTCCATGTGGATCAGCAGCTCCTGCTGGTAGATCTGTGATGTTATAAAATATTCCACGATTAGATTTTTATTTCTAGAATGTGAGAAAGTTTAATAGCTTTTAACGAATCATTTCTTGTCACAATTTAACATTACTAGCTTTGATACTTTTTTTCCATTTCAATTCAAGACTTATCTAGGGAAATGTTTTTTTTTTCAAAGTGTCCAGAAAAGGAAAAAAAAACGGAGTTGCTACGGGACCAGGGAACGGGACTCCGTATTATTTTTTTTCGGGGACCAACTATAGATGCATTTTTTTTTCGGGGCTAGGGTTAGGGTTAGGATTAGGGGGTTAGGGATAGGGTTGGGAGCAATATCTATAGCTGGACCCCGAAAAAAAAATTCGGAGTCCAGCTATCGCGCATGCGCACATCACAGCCGTAAAAAAATAAAGTCCGTTTAGAGTGCTAGAGCGCATGCGCAATAATGCGCATCTATAGTTGGTCCCCGAAAAAAATAATACGGAGTCCCGTTCCCTGGTCCTGTAGCAACTCCGTTTTTTTTCCTTTTCCGGACACATTTTTGAAAGAATAATTTTTTGTCTAACTTACTCTTAATTCACTGATGGTCTGTATACTTTCGGTATGTGATTCAATTAAGGTCATAGTGCCCTGAAGCCAGATGCTAGTCTGGTCAATGTCCATCATCAACTTGTCTCTGCTTTCTATCTCCTCCTGAATGAGAGTTATTTCCTCCTTCACCCTCAGCAGAAGTCTGAAATAAGTTAAGGTCAAAATTAGATTTATATACTGGCAGACAGCGCTTAAAATGTGTAAAAAGAAACAAATTACAATTAAATCACTGATTTAATCCAAAAAGTATAATGAATTGAAAGTGAGTGAAATTGGAATTAGATATGAAACAATTGTTGTCTTTTATTTGTTGCTTAAAACACCAAAAGCTCACCTCTCCCATTTTTCCATTAAGGTAAGAAACTGTTCTTGGGATGCTATTTTAGCCTCAGCAGTTGGCAGGGACTTCTGTAAAGCAAGCCTACTGGAGTGGAGATGAGCAATTGTTGGTTCCATATTTTCAAGCTGCTCCTGGACTTCCTAGTCATTGAGGAGGGAAAAAAAAGAGCTCAAACACCATCCGATTTTCACAACATGAAAATGTAAAATGCAGCAGACAGTTATTACAGCAGTGGTTCCCAGAGTGTCACTCATTACTGAGGACCAATGGATATTTCAGGTCATGGCATAAGTCCCTGCTATATCTCCTGTGGTGCCTCCATGGCCATAGCACTATCTGCCATGGTGGAGATGAAAGAAGGGCACCATAAATCAAGTCCCATTAGTGGTTTATAGGATCTAAAAGATTAAATCTCATATTGACATCAGGAGTGCACACACACACACACACACACCAACTGGTGGGCGTCAGGGGAATTTTAAAAAATAGATGTGTGTCTAAAGCTCAAAATTTCATGAATCTTTACTTAAAAAATAACAATTATATGAATGCAAACAAAAGTGCAAAAAAGATAAGGATTATGTGTAACGATTACAGAAAAAATTAGTGACATGAAAAAAAGTCACACGGCATGATAACTTGATTAGTTTTTACTGTTTTACCATCTGGAGAAGATGTTTCATTTTAACAAGATAAAGTTTTCAAAGGCGAAATCCCCAATTTATCTGGGAAGTAAACATGTTTTAATGTGCAGCTTTATTATAAAACATCTTTTTTATTTGGAGGAAAATTATCTTATTACTTCATGAATTTAGAAATGTTAAGTAAACATAAACTGTGTTAAACGACATGTTGATGGTTTCAGAAAATGTCATTTGAGAACCACTGTATTGTGATATTAAAATATAATTTAGAATAAAAATTTGAAAATAATGTAAAATTTAATAAAACAAATAGGCAACATGCTTGTGATTAGATTAAAAAGATGCAGGATTTAATCAAGCTTCAAAAGAGCTCATCAAACACTTGTAAAAAAATTATTAACAGTATGCATAGTGCCAAAAGATTTGATGAAGTATTTTAATCCTTTTAGAAGTTTATGGCATCATAAGGGATTAAACTGCTTAGCTGCTGATTTGAACCCAACACCTTCTGGATGACCGTTATGGATACATTCTTAAATATATTTTTGTAGAAACAAAAAATAATATAAAAAAATCCTGGTGAAATAAAAATGTTTTTTTTTCCTTACCTTAAGTTCATCAAGACGTTGACAAAGTCCAGAGTAGGAATACGTGTCATAAGTAGCCAGTAAGATTCTGGACTCTGTCTCTTGGATGCTGACCAGCAAAGAGGCCATGATGGTGTTCAACTCACTCCACTGGCTATCTATACCCTGTGTTGGATGAACATTTTTTTAATATTTTAAATTATGTCAGCTGCCAGTCACATGAAAGTAAATATTTGTGTGTTGAATCTTTTTTTTTTAATTCTATTCTACAGACGGTCAATTCAGTTGAGATGAAGTGTTCGACGTTTAGTTGTATATCAGACACTGTAGGGATTCAAGTGATGGACAGATCATAGTATATAAGACTGACCTACTGTAGCATGGTAACATCTACCTGGCATGTGTTTAACATGCACCAGCTAACCCAGCACAGGTAAAACTATGCCATGAGTAAACCTAAATCCTAGAAACAATATTGACTTTGTCCACATCTACCAAAGTACCAAAAAAAAACTTAAAATTCAAAAAAAAAAAACCTAGTCAGAGACCAAATTAAATTTAAAAAAAAAAACCCATAGATTTTGAAAAAATAGTCTTTTTTTCTTCATCTACAACACTTAAATAGAATTCTTAATTCTTCATGCTTTATAATTTCTTCACATTTTAAAAATTTTGTGTCTGGGTAGAATCAAATCAAAGTGATTCTCTCAGAAAATTTAGACCATCAATAAACAAATTACAAGTACCCTAACCCAACCAGTATTTTATTACTTGAAACTGTTGTTTTTTTGTAATAGTGTATTAAGTAAAATAAAAAAACTCTGATAAATATCACTGCTTTCAATTATGTAGTTGGATTATTTAATATGCAGATTGTGGGGGAGGTGTATAGATAAATACAAGTCTAGAATAGAACAAAAAAAAGTTTTGTGATGCTATTACTGACAAACAATAAACTAGATCAGCACTAATCCTTTTGAAAAAAATAATTGTGCTATTAACAGTCAATATTTGCATTCAGTTAGATGTTTATTTGAGCCAATGAAGAAAACCATATAAAGAACAGAGTCAAATTTATTAGAATATAAGTAACTAAAGATTCCTTTGAAGAGCAGCAGATGAGGTCCACCAGGGTTGATGAAGTAGTGCTCACCTGGTTCAACTTGCCATGGCATTCTATAAGATAGTGTGGATGGTACTATGGCCGGCACATTCGACAATCAATGTTAGTTATCTTTCTAGATAAAGCCAGGTGGACTATGGAATGTTGTGGCCTTCACATTGACAGTCATGCACTCTTTCACTGATGATTGAGACAGAGGCAGGAAAAAGGTCACACTGATTGGTGAAATGAATGGGATGGTGGGAATTAGGGTTCCTCTTCTGGGATGAAGGGCAACCAGGCTGAATTTTATACCACTAAATCCTGAAAAATTCTCTTATTCCCAGGGTCTTCGATCCCAGGATTCTCTGTACAATCAAAACTTAGCTCTTAGTTAAAGAAATTAAAATACAGTGGATTCCGCTTAATTGGGACACCGCATAATTGGGATAGCCGCTTTTTTGGGACAAATCTCAAAGAAACCAAACCAAGAAGCCAATAGTAAATTTGTATGTTTAATTGGGACAGCCGCTTAATTGGGACAGCCTCGGTCCCGATGTGTCCCAATTAAGCGGAATCGACTGTATTTTCTTATTTCAAAGTAGTTTGATTTAGCAGCAAGAATTTTTTTTAAATCTTTTTTCACATATTTATATATATATATATATATATATATAAAACAGTTCAAATAAACAACATTTTGTTGATCACTGGAGCAGATTCTTTTCACCTAGCAGCTGTGATACAATCTTTTATTTGCAGCCCTTAAGACAATTATTTTGGTTGATTAGTGGACTACTAGTAAAGGGCCAACAAAAACAAAAGTTTTTTTCATGTGCGTCATGAAATTAATTCATCATTACTGACTGACTACAGAACTATAGAGTCACACTGTGGATACAAAGCTCTTTAAAACAAACCTTAGTGGGGGGGGGGGGAATAATTTTATATCTGTTGTTGATCTATTAAAAGATAGACTATCAACAAAAAAATATTATGAGTTGCAGATTTAGATACTCCTGTGAAACAGGCATTTTGACAGAGTTGAAACTTCAGAAGTTTGTTGTACACTTTTTGTTTTTATTGATTAGAATTGGAGAGGGGCAATCTCAGCAGATGAATCTCAGATGAATCATCATTTTCTAAAGAGTCAGTAATATTGATTTTCTTAAATTTATTGATGTCCTTTAGTTAAATGTTATTTAACACCTTTCCATTCAATTTTTATAATTGGTAAAAAAATGATTACCAGTTTCAAGTCTTCAAAGAAACAGGCATTTTTTTTTTAATTCTCCCATTAAAATACACAACTTTTAGCCCATTACAGGGATTGTATATAACTAAATAAAATGCTATTAAAAAAAAGCAATTAGTATAACCTCTCTTATTTAAACTAACTTTGAATGCATTTAAAAAATAATATATTGCCGGGATGAGAACCATTGTCATCCAGCAATAAACAAAACACCAGGAAATGACAAACCCTCGTGGTAACAAAGGATGTCAATGTTTGGTGAACTGCAACAAGTTGATGATATATACTCTAGATCAGAGTTGGACCAACTACATCCCATGGACCAAGTAGGCTGTCAATCTTTTCTGTGCTCCCCCTCATTTGAGCAAGGGGATTTTATTTAACATTTGATTTATTTTAGTACTCAAAATCTCTATATCCACCTGCTCTTTGTCCGGCCTTGCTATCAAATTTAGGAACCCACAGTGGCCCAGGATTCAAAAAGTTTACCTACCCCTCTTCTAGATCATTCTACTTCATCTCTAGACTGACACACATACTGATGTTTATACCAGTGTTGGTAGATTATATCCTTTTAATTTCTAAAAAAAATGTAAACATACTACCTCCACATC
>JAGDYQ010000052.1:5589948-5692041 GCA_021962125.1 Bulinus truncatus
TTAATATAACTTACTCGTTTATGGAGTTCAATGTAACTGGACTGTAAAGCAGACAAGTCTGAGAGATATGCTTCCTTTGGGTAAGTTAAATTTGATTCTTTCCTTTTCAGTTCTTCCAACTGATTCTCACATTTCTTTAATTCATTTTCAATTTTCTATTAAGAGAATCCAAAAAGGCAATTTTTTCAATTCTCTAAATGAATTTTTAAAAAAACCCAGAAAGAAGAGGCTAGATAAAATAAAATTGAGATTGATTTAAATGAGTGAAAAAAATTAGTAAGAGACTCATAGGGTATCTGACAGTAAGCATGTGCAAGTTATGGATTCGAATCTTAGTAAATGATGAATCAGTTGTGCAATATTATATAGTCTAGTGAGCTGCATCTGATGACTCACCTGGTTGTTCTCAAGCAGCTGTTCATGAGTTAAAGAAGATGTCGGCTGTAAAACAAGCTCTTGTGTATCCTGCATCTGTCTTCGCAGTTCGCTGGCTTCTGACTGATACTGTTTCCACTTCCTGTTTGCACTGTACAGCTCCGAGCCTTGGGTCTCTGCTGTGCGTGTGAGTAGCTTGAGCCTGTCCTTCAGAGTACTGACACAGGTTTCTACAACATCCTGGTTACTGCAGCCGGATGATCTGAAAAGTTTGTCCGCTTCATGGCTTAGTGACATTAATTCCTTTTCCAAACTCTTTAACTGCTTTTGTAGATTCTGAAAGAAATTGTTTCCTTAAATTTTTAGTCATGTAGTTCAATATACTTTTGTTTGTTAGTATGTAGTTCAATATACTTTTGTTTGTTAGTATGTAGTTCAATATACTTTTGTTTGTTAGTATGTAGTTCTATATACTTTTGTTTGTTAGTATGAACAAAATGTAAACAATTCGCTAAATCTTTAAAATGAATGCCAATAAAAAAAAACAGGAAATTATCCTTTTCAAACCTCATTTAGTGTGACATGTTCTTCAGAAGATGACGTGGTCGAGAATAACTGCTCCTGTGCAAGATCCAGCAAACTTGCAGCATTTTGTACAAGCGACTGCGTGGAAAAATTATTGCAGCTATAATTAATGTATATATGCCATGGAGCATACAATTTCAAGATTTCACTTCATTGCTTATTGAGTGAAAGCCACAAAATTAATTATGTGGGAGGGTGAAGAAAAGCTTTTTTTATGTTTTATTGTTTATGAAATTAATTCCTGATTCTATTTCTCATAGGGAAAAAAATGGCTGTTTTGAGAGAAAAAATTATTTATTTATGTATTTATTAACTATCTTGGATGGCCTAATCTTTACTTGAAATTTTATCATATTTAAATATACTGGCAATGTATCAAACGGTAATGATTTACTAGGGTTGGGATGGCTGTGCAGTAGGGCATTGAACCACCAACCTGAATGTTAGGGGAATTAAAGACGACTGGGCATTGTACTAGCTACACAATCCCATAAAATACTGCAGCTACACAAAGAGGTAACATTATCAATCTTTATTGTCTTTTTAATGGATTTTTTCTAATGCTACTAGCCATATGCACAACTGTAAACTATTTAGCAAACAGACCAACAACGGATAATTATACGCTTTTTTTTTAGTTAAAAAGTTTTGTACAAGCTGACCTGATATTGCTGTTGAAAAATCATTATATCAACTGGATGAACATCCGACTTCTGACGTAAAGCTTTGCATTCACCCATGACTTGATGAACACTGCTTAAAACTTCATCAAACTGTCTGGCCCAATGTTTCTGTCTGGACGCTCCATAGGCTGGTAGATTTACAATATCCTGAAATATATAAGTATGGATTACAGACAAGTTCTAACATTCATTCATGTATGTGTAAAGATTGCATCCACAAAACAGCAAGAGAGAGAGAGAGAGAAGGTTGTATAGTTATCAGCGAACATGGATTACTTACGTCATATGTACATAAAGACAAATCAATATGTATCAAGATAGCATGTTCTGTAGTTATAAGCAACCATAAATGACTTACATTAGGAAGTGTCTTGGTTTTCAAGATAGTTTCTAGGTTCTGGCTTTTGTCTTGTAGTTCTCTCCCCTGCCTGATCCAACTTTCTCTCATCTCCCAGTCTGTGGCGGTGGCCGGTGAAGGGCCAGCAGCTCTGGTCTGGTGGTCAGATATTTGCTGGACCAGCTGTTTATGTGCTTTGATGTCAGTGACAAGTTCCTGACAAAAAACAAAATAACCATGACAATAAACAGAATAAACAATCCATTCTTATCTCCAAAGGAGAAATCGTAATAGACAAACTATATTTAACTACAAGAATTTATAAACTTACCCTTAGGACAGTGATTTCCAAAGACTTTTTTTGTTTTTAATTTTGAACTTTATCTTAAGTGCTGACTTTTAATCAGTAATGAATAATGTACTTCCCCTATTTATACGCCCCATACTGTACTACATATTAAATTATTTATTGATATATATGAGGGAACAGAGTGTCCAATAGACCATAAGGTTATCAAACTTGAAATCACAGCCTCTTGTGACTGAAATTTTACCAGGGAAGGGAAAGTAAAGGTGGCCCAGAGCACTATGACAATCACACAAACCTGGCATGTTTCAGAGCACTATGACAGTCACACGAACCTGGCATGTTTCAGAGCACTATGACAGTCACACGAACCTGGCATGTTTCAGAGCACTATGACAGTCACACGAACCTGGCATGTTTCAGAGCACTATGACAGTCACACAAACCTGGCATGTTTCAGAGCACTATGACAGTCACACAAACCTGGCATGTTTCAGAGCACTATGACAGTCACACAAACCTGGCATGTTTCAGAGCACTATGACAGTCACACAAACCTGGCATGTTTCAGAGCACTATGACAGTCACACAAACCTGGCATGCTTCAGAGCACTATGACAGTCACACAAACCTGGCATGTTTCCATTTGGCTGTCAGGTGGGACAGTGGGTTGGCTTGTTGCCAGTTTTGAGTCGGCCATTAATTTCTCTATTTTCTTCATATTGGCTTCATGCTCCTCCATCTCTTGTTTCCTTTTCTCTATTGCTTTAATGTCCCCCTTCAGTTTACCTTGCTTCTCAATGACCAGCAATTTAAACTGTCCCAGGTCATTCTGCAAAAGTGAAACAACAAAGTTTAAACAGCGGTACCTTGGGTTACGGGGAATGGATGGTCGTGCAGTAAAGCACTCGACTGTAAACCTGAAGGTACCTGGTTCGATCTACGGTGAGGACCAAGGAAATTTTTCAGGTCTTGGCACAAGTTCCCAATATATCTCCTGTGGTGTCTCCATGGCCATTGCACTTCTCCCATGGTGTCTCCATGGCCATAGCACTAACGGCAATGGTAGAGATGAAAGAAGGGCACCATAAAAACCCTCCCATTAGTGGTTTATAGGATATAAGAGATTTTATCTCATCCTTACAGGGACTTCACACACCTTGGGTTACGAACGCCTCAGGCTACAAACAACGAGAACAGGGGAAAAAAGGAAAGCAAGTAACAGTGTGGAGATATTTACATACAAAGACCTTATGGTACTAACAAAAATATGGGCCTCAAAATTGATGGAGCAGACAGGGAGTTACTGATTGAGTACCACCATGGAGAGCTCGCTAACGAAGAGCTTGTTGATCATTAGAATGGCCTGCTAAAGACATTAATGGAGGTGCAATCGTCCGTGACCCAAGGCACCACTGTATATGTGAGTGATTTTGACTGATTTGGACACTGGGTAAAAAGCTTTTATTTTTTATAAAGGATTTTCCAAATTACCTGCAGGTTTGCCAGCTGAGTTTGAAGTTTTCTAGCAGCCTCTGGCGTTTCATTCTCACAGATGGCGTCACACTGAAGGGCTAGGTCTGACAGTTGACAAAGCCTGTTGTTGATTTCTTCCTGCATTTCCTGAAAATAAACATAAAATACATTCAGAAAAACCCACAGAGTGGTCAATCTAACTACAATATAGTAAGAAAAGAAAATGTTTAAAAGTGAATGAATAGTGTAAATTAAAGTAATTTGATAGTGTTCTTAGATAAAGTAAATGAACATCTAACATTTTAAATGAGATGAACCTCAAAGATACCTTATTGTCATCTAACAAAGTTCTGAGATAAACTGGGTCATCCGATGTCAGGATCATTGTCTCTTGTCTGATTTTCATCTCCTCCACCCAGTCATTCATATCCTGTACACTCTTCTTGTAAGCTTTCTTATTGGCAGTGTGTTGCTCGTTGAGTTTCTGGGCAGTCTGACGGGCATTGAGTAAGAATATATCAAAAGTTTTATAAGCCGAATTTCATGAACACATATGGTAACACCCATTGATGTTTACAGCACAAGTTATATTCAAACTAAAACACATGCTAGTTTTAAAAATGTTATAAAATGGCCACAAGCTAAAGTCTGATTTATCGGCCAACAGTCTGATAGGACAAACAAATGACTAATCACTGGTGTGAAGTAATGTGTTCTTATCAAGAGGGATTAAACCGTCTTAGATTACACTTATTGTTCTTTTAGTTTTGGTTCTACTAGTCAGAGCTGATGACAACCACAGGCCCAGTTCAACCAAACTTCAATACAGCAACTTCTTTTTTTAATATGTTGCATGCTAAGCTCTGTGTGGGGGTGGGGAGGGGAGGAATTGTTGTCTGCCCACCATACAAGAAGCAATGGAAACAATTTTCTAATTCTAGAAAATGTGAAATATTATATTCAACATATGAAATATGAATGAAGCGTCAGAAACATCTTAGAAACAGAATAGTGTGTACGTGAGGCAGTGTGATAAAACTGTTTACCTGCAGCTGCCTGCCCTTCTCCTCGGCTAAGCTCTGTAAGTTACTGAACCTGTCCTGTAACATGGTCAGTGTGGCCTCCATGGCTTTGTAGGCTTCTGAATCAGGAGAGTCCATCAACTTGTCTCCTCCTTCTTTAACTTTACCAATGTCTTCGTTCATGTTCTCAATTTCTTTTAATGTTTCCTAAAAGAAGAAATTATATTTAAAAAAAACCAGCTTTGTAAAGAATGAGTTGTACAATAGATCTCACTCCCTGAAGAAATCTTTAGGTTGGTGTATGTTTATTAATGTGCATATTGGTAATAATATTTCTTCATTAGATTTTGATTTTTAAACTATTATATAACATAAAATTTGTTCAATAATCCAGACTTTTCATCTGATAATGATGGAATAAATTCTATTACCTGATATTCTGCTATCTGAATTTCTAGAGCTGATGCAGCGGATGCAGGACTCTTGGCCAGTCTGATGTTGACTTTCTCCATCTTGGAGGTCAGGCCCTGGACAAGTTGTTGGAACTCTTCTTGTCTCTGCACAGCTCTCTCTTTAGAACGGATCTGAACAAAGTGAGAGGAAGACAACAAACTTAGCAGACATTGCTGGGATTAAACAGAATGGTGGAGCAGAGTGAGAACCTGTGTACTACATAATACACTGATAAAAAAAGGGTCAAGTCTAATGCTCAATGTAGTTTGGCTATATTGATTTGATTAGAAACATAAAGGTCAGTAGGAACTTACAGTGAAACACCCCTATCTCCCTAATGATCATATATCTGTTTAAGAAATCCAATGACATTAGACCACTGTTTCCCAAACATTCAACATCTGTGTACCCCCTTTTTTATTTTCGTAATACTGAGTACCACTGGTAATAAAATCTTGCATATACTGTTTTTACGTTCATGGTTTCCCCTCAATAAATGTTTTCTATTTAGCTGTGCATGTTTACCAAATGTTCTCAGCCCAGTGCAGTGCATACTCCTGCCAAACTCTTCCCCTAGCCCCAGTAACATATTTTGGGAAACACTGAATTAGACTAATGATTTCAGTTTCTTGTGTAAATGGCAAAGGAAACATTTATGAACAAATAACAGAATCAATAACAAAAATGTTAAGTTCCCTGAGCACTAAAGGTCCATTGGGTCCAGATGAAAGTGTAGAATTCATGTTTCTGTAACCTCGGCATGTTAAGGGATTGTGTGGTTAGCATGACGCCCAGTGGCCTTTACTTCCCCAACTTAAGTCAGGTACCCATTTAAAGCTGGGTCGACTTGAGGGGCTTTGACCAACTTTTACAAGGACCTGGAAAAATTCCATTATCACAGAGGTTTGAACCAGGGACTCTCAGATTGGCAGTAGAGCGCTCTAGACATCTTGGCCATCCATCCCTTCCGATAATCAAAAGTTGTACAACCATTTCTCTAGACCAGTGATGGCTAATAAATGACAGAATCCTACACGATAACTCAATCCTACATGACAACTCATATTTTATCATCTGAACAGTTGTCCTGGGGGCCCTGATACACTAGTTTGCCCAGGGCCCATAACACACAGGTAAGCCAGAGGTCCATAATACACTGGTAAGCCAGAGGTCCATAATACACTGGTAAGCCAGAGGTCCATAATACACCGGTTAGCCCAGCTCCCATAACACACAGGTAAGCCCAGGATCCATAACACACTGGTTAGCCCAGGATCCATCATGCTGCTAAGATGGCTCTGCTGTAGGGAGAGGGAACGTTAAATAATAGGATGATTCATGTGGGCCCCCGCCCCACAATATTTTAAACTATTGGAGACAACGATCTCAATGTGAGATGTTGTCATTGCAGCTCATCCATAAAGATTAACACAACTGTGACAGATACTGTCAGATGCCAGACTGAACTGTGCATCCCTTAAGGTATGGGACGTTTGCATGGCAACTATGGGGGGGGGGGGGGGTTGCAGGTGTAGAACAGATGTGGTGGCACAGTAAACATCTCAAGTACCTATGGAATGCCAGACCACCTGGACGTAGTGCCAGGTGATGGAGCGGCACAACTGATTGAGAAATGTGATAAAAATATAAACTCAGGTGACTAAACAAACTCATGTGACAAGGTGAGACATGGATTATGTCACTGAGCTCCAAATGAGCTCATCAACTGAGAACAGGGTGTTGGCTTACCACAGTGATTTTAATTACAGCTACTCCATCAGTGTTTGTCTGGTGTTCTATGGCATCTGATTTATTAGTCTCGCACAAAATAAGGATATCACTAGCTTCAATGTCTGTGTAAACTGTGATTGGACAGTTTTCCGCTGTAGTTATACTATTATGTAGAGATGAATCAATGGTAGTGGTATCAACATAAATGTCAGAGAGATTAGTGCCTTCCATTTCAGTGGTGACGTATTCGTCAGCGAGATTAGTGCCTTCCATTTCAGTGGTGACGTATTCGTCAGAGAGATTAGTGCCTTCCATTTCAGTGGTGACATATTTGTCAGAGAGATTAGTGCCTTCCATTTCAGCGGTGACATATTTGTCAGAGAGATTAGTGCCTTCCATTTCAGTGGTGACGTATTTGTCAGAGAGATTAGTGCCTTCCATTTCAGTGGTGACATATTTGTCAGAGAGATTAGTGCCTTCCATTTCAGCGGTGACGTATTTGTCAGAGAGATTAGTGCCTCCCATTTCAGTGGTGACATATTTGTCAGAGAGATTAGAGCCTGCCTTTTCACTGCGGACATTTCTGAGACCAGTATCAATATTATCTATTATCATATTTTTGGTTGGAGTACTTATCAGTTCTGATATAACTTTACTGTCAACGACCTTATTTTCTTCGCCAACAGTGTTAGCATGTATACTAGTATCTACCATCTCAGATTCAGTACTCATGTCACCAATGGTTGTACACTCTGTACCCACATCTTCAGCCCAATCACAACAACTTTGATCCGCCACACCCACGGATTCATACTCACAACTGGAAACATTCTCCCCACCCGTATAAACCGACTTCTCAGAAAAGGCTGTATCAGTTGGCAAGGCGCTATGATAGAACACATCATCTTCAACTTCCTCAATATTTGTCTTCATACAAAATACATCAATCGCTACACCCGTGCATTCACTTTCATCAAGAACTGTAGTGTCCATCGTATCCAACTGGCTAGTTTGATCGTACCCTGTCGTACCCGGATGTGGGCAGCCAGCGTCAACGTCTATAAGCGGTAAGTACGAGTCCCAGCGGCCAGGGGTACCGAGTGACTCGCAATGATTCTCGAAGCAGCTCACCTCTTCTTTTTGGGGAAAATCCGATGACGATGACAGAGCAGCGATGTCATTGGCTGTTTCGTTTTGATAGCGAATGATGTCATCTGCCGATGCACATGATGAACTACTTTCAACAGCTAATCCTTCCGCCCGATCTGCTATTAGACCAAGGGAGTCACAGGTTGGTGAATGTGTGTCCAAACCAGCCTTCGCGCTTTCATCCATCACGCGTTTATTAAATCCGGAATGAATCAGGCAATAAGAATGCCGGTCAATGACCGTTGTCCAGCATGTCCACCAACGATCGAATTTGAGAAAATGTACACGTAACAATCATTTTACTAATATCCAGGTTTCCTTGACTTGAAATACAATAATTTACAAGCTATGCACCAGACGAACAAGAAACGAAACACGGTATTTGAACTAAACATCTGAAGCGGTGTCAAACAAAAACAGTTGTCCCTAATCATTAACCAGCACTTATTCAACAATATTTTACACTTCAGTAAGTAATGACTTTGTAATCCAGGAAATATACGTCTGAGAGTATTTTCTATAAATGTCCCAGCACCTTAAATCTCGGTGCTGGAGAGTATGGTAAAGTGGCAGATGGGACGTGCCGATATAAGATTTATGTTTTGTAGTAGGCGTTAACCCAGGGGCAGTAAACGCTTTTATGCAGACGACATTCCCACGATCAGCCGAAATTAAACTGACGATGTAATTTCTAAAGGCTCTTTTTTTTGACACACATACTTTTGTCTACGATATTAATAAACTAATTCAATAGAATTAAAAAAGCAACATAAAACGTTGGTGGTCTACAATGGGATCAATAATATCCACACACGTCTATGTACTAGAATGTCTACTGCAAGCCCCACACCACCCATGTAGAGTAATTGTTCCCAGATTGGACAGAGATCATTTCTGAAAAACAAATCGTGACTTCCTGGCCAATGACATTAATTCGTTGATCGGGCATTGCCAATAAGGCGTGTAACAGCACACGTTCATGACCAGGTAGAAATAAATAAAAATGGATATGAATAAAATTAAAAAAAATCTGCTTCAGAAAGTTGTGTCAGGAAAACGTTAATGAAAAAAGATTTCAGAAAGAAAAAAAAATATTAAAAAAAAAATGTACAGTAAAAAATATTAATCAATGTTATTGTGCAGTATCATGACTTAAATGAACGATTAAATTTCAACGTGTAATTAAATTAAAAAAAAATTATCATCTCCTCTTCACCTCACGATACTCTGTTATAAATTGACTTAGCAATAGGTGGGCGAGGGCGATTTTAAACGGATGCTGGAGATAGTCTGGGGGGGGGGGGAGAGGATTATCTGGCATCAGCCCTGCTCTGGGGGCGGGAACCTTCGAGCAACTGCTTACTTAATATGCCCACTGATTAGCACTCGCCTATCAACTCATGACAATTGTGGGTTTTTATTCATCGAATTTTATTTTCACGATCAATAAGACATTGGTCACACTATGACCTGACTGAAGGAAGGCGTTACTGAGGCGGGTCAAGGTCAGTCATCAAAGGTTAGACACACACACACAGGCCCACACGTGAACACCTGCAGCAGGTTATTAACACCCCGCTCACTGCAGTGAACTAAATAAACTAGTGAATTGAAGGACTCGCACAAAGTAGTGTGAAAATTAAAGAGGTTGATCAAATACAAGAGTTTGACAGCCGGCAGGCAATATGAAATCGATTAAATGTCATAGCAGATACGTTATCAATAATGAACTATATCCGAATGATCGTTTGATGCAGTTCAGTAATTTCTGACAACCTTTGAATTATCACGAATGCATACATTTCCGTTCAAAGTATATGCAAACCTTCTATAAATGCAAACCTTCTACTTTTTTTTTAGAAGTTCGGAGCCTCATAAGAACCTGTGGGGGCGGAGGGGTGGTGGTGAATTAAAGTACACCCATCCCACTCCCATGAAAGTACCATCATTGGTATTAACAGATCCATTTTAACTTTATTATGCCCCCCCCCGCTGTAGAATTTTCACGCTACGGGGCTGCCCTAAAGTCTGGTAAAAAAAAAAGAAATAATAAAATGTGACAGTCTATTAGCATGGGGCCCCCATAACCTTGTGACCAATAGTACACTATGAACACATTCTTCAAAGATAAATTCAGCGACTGACAATTAATGCCAACGACTGTTTTTTTTTTTAATGCGGCCTTAAGAAATGACTGAGACTGACAGGCCAACCAAAAGTTGCGTTTAAATCAGATTAACAGAAAGAACGACACTTCCTAGTTCGGTTATTGTGTTATCAATACAAACACAAGCGATTCTCTACCGACAAAAGAAAAAGACAAAACAACTATAAATAAAACTATCGATACTGGGTCAATTCGGTAAAGAATCGATACTGACTCAACCATCTGAAAGTTTTGTGTTGTGGTTTAAAAAAAAAAAACAACAACAATGTATTCGCATTGGCTCGTTCATACTTTTGAATGGATATCTTAGGGGGGGGGGCATTAAACAATGGGCTATTGCTAAGTCGGGAATGTCTAGGGTCCACTATTACTTTAAAAAAAAAACGGACTGTCAACAGGCCCCGCCCTCTTGAGTTGTCGGATTAGAACCCTCGCAGGTGTTGCCAGGAAACAAAGGAATGCAACTCTCGGGAATTTAGAATGTCAAACAAAACACGAAACAGCGGGATTACGCCCCCTACTAAGTCCAAAAAAAAACCTGGGAGGAGGGGGCGAGATTATTGATCAGCAAGAAAATGACGCACGGTAATACTTCGACCACTTCTAGATGACTTACTGACATAACTAGTGTGTGTGTGTGTGCTGAGTGTTAGATCAACTATTTACACAACGTTTTGTTATTTTGATTACTGACACAACTAGCGTGTGTGTGTTGAGTGTTAGTTCAACTATTTCACAACATTTTGTCATTTTAGGATTTATAAATCATTCACGTGACATGTCCAACTTTCAACACATATTGGGGAGGGGGTAGTGGGCGTGGGCTACACTTTACTAACTCCAATGTTAAACCGCCATTTTGTTGGGAAACCATGGATCACATGACATGAACTAAAATACACTTTCATTTTAAAACACGTAATAATGATAAATAAAATAACTTGCAATGCCAAATTAATAAATGTTTTATAAAATGTAACTAAGAGTTAAGCAACCGTGCAAATCTATGTTAAAAAACAAAACAAAACTCAAATAAAGACGTTTAAAGGAACTTGTTGCATTCTCCTTAGACCAATGGGAAGATTCATTACCTGTTGCAGCAGAGTATTCCAGGATGCTTCCAAATCATCGCTGTTGTCGTCTGCTAGTACGGTCGTCTCTGACGTCACCTAACGATC
Organism: Bulinus truncatus; assembly: GCA_021962125.1. Classification (NCBI taxonomy): domain Eukaryota; kingdom Metazoa; phylum Mollusca; class Gastropoda; family Planorbidae; genus Bulinus; species Bulinus truncatus. Next base: position 5,601,412 of record JAGDYQ010000052.1, read on the forward strand.
AAGTGTAAAATTAGCCAAAATCTGTGTGCTGAAAATTTTTGTGATTTTTTTTTTAGCCCGTTTGAAATGAGAAGGGGAATACCTAACGGTGCAATCTGTATAATGCCAAACAGATTTTAAAAAATGACAGTAAATAAATAAAAAAAAAAATACAATGCATGTAGTTTAATGTTTTCTTGTTTGGCCTCAAGTTTGCCAGCTCCACAGCTGAATTTCAGACCAAAGTAATGCAACAGTTTTAAACGCACTACGTTTTTTTGTAAAATGTATTGCGAGTGTGTGTGTGTGTGTGTGAGAGAGAGAGAGAGAGAGAGTATACTCATGTGTCTGTGTGCTAATCAAAATAAAAAGAATGAAACAAAATGCCACAATTAAAGATAATCATGGACTGTTTTGTGCCTTATATCCAGTCTATTACAGAGAAATTAATGTATAAAGAACAAAAGAAATAACATGGAGACGTCACACAGAAACATGTAAACAACAAGAAGACGCCAACTAATAAATAACCCATGCAGTAAGCTGGCAGTTTGTAATGCACCAGGTCCATGCTCAAGATACAAGAGTTTTATTTCCAGAATCGATATAAGGTGATCAGAGGGTAAACAAGCGAAGCCAGAGGCAAGCAAACAGTATGATAAAATAACATATACGACGATGTTAATATATGAGTGACATTATGTAATGTCTATGTTGCAGCTAGAGTCAGTCATACACAAATAGAATTCGTAATAAAAGAAAATAGATTGAAATATCTGTCACCATCATTTACTGTTAGGAGTTTTAATTTAAACATTGATCAAATAAAAAATATGTATTTCATTTACCAATTATTAAATCAAAATTACGTTTCACTGGTAACAGTTTGAACTTAATTCCATTGTGTATCTAATAGTATTTTATATGTCAAATAAAAGTATTTTTAATATTGAGTCAACAGTAAGTATTTTCAAAATATGACTAACTTGTAGGTGGGTTTACTCCCCCCTCCCCCATATATAGGTTGTAAGACAGTTTCTTACTTATTCCCGATGATACACTTATTGGTATTTTTTTTACCGACATACAACTGGGTCACTCTAGTTTTACCTCTGTGCTAGCCCCATCGCTGTCCATAAAACTGTCCATCTCCAACATTCTCAGTATTTCAGTCGGGCTGCCCCCCGCGGGAGGGTGTGACGACCAGTGGGCGGAGGAGGTCAGCTTGTCGGCCAGGGAGCTGACCGTGGAGTCCATGCCGCTGTCCATGCTGGACACGGACGGCCCAACCTCCGTGGCGAACATCGCAGAGTAGGGCGCGTTGATCCTGGAGGAGACAAGGTCACTGGACATGGATGACACCCTCGGAGGAAGTGTGGTGCTGACCGGGGACGAAGCCTCAAATGACCTGGCCGTGGACAGGGGGCTGTCCAGTGACTGGGTCAGGCTGTAATTGCCGGACTGGTCGGATGCCGGGCCTTGCCTGGAGGGGATGCTCTCGCTCCACGTCGGCCGCGGGATGCTGTCAGTCCTAGGGGACGGAATTTTCTTTGGCAACACAAAGTCCAAACTGGCAGCATCGCCGGAAGACTGCTCGGCGCCCACAACGCCGGCCGGAACCTGCTGGTCAGACTCGGGGGCCGCAGGGGCGAAGCCTTGCAATATCTCCGGGATGTCGGAGCTGAAAGTCGGCAGCGAGTCGTAGAACAGGGTGCTGAAGGGGGGCAGAAGCGAGCTGCCCCTCTGGTGCTGGGCGATGGCGGAGAAAAAGTCCGTGTAGGCGGACTCAGGGAGGTAATGTTTCCTGAACACTTTGGGGCTCAGCATGGAGCTGTCCAGGCTCAGTTGACGGCTCTTCTCCTGGATCTCGTTCACGACCACCTGGGCTTTCTTAATCTGTGAGGCTAGATTCTGAAAAATGGTTTGTTTTTTATGTATACAACAAACACAAAAAAAAAAGACAGAAAATAATAAGGTGCAGGCCAGAGCCCATTCCATACAGAAGAAATCCTAGGTGGCACTTTAAATTAAGGAGGGGTGGATTCAAACAGAGTATATTTAAATACCAATATGTGGCAGAAAATGTCAGTTGTTTCATACACATTGCTGATTTTTCAACATGGGAGCATGTTTCTAAAGTTTAAAAGATTTATTTATTTATTTTTTTAAATATTTATATTGCCAACATGTTTCGCATTTTACTATTTTAAATATGTTTAGCAGCCCGGAGCCCAAAATGGCGTTGTTGTCAAAGTTCCGGGAAGGGTTCTCACGCCAAGGCATGTTTCATTTTGATATATAAATACTGTTGGGTGATGCAGAACAATGTTGAATCACAAGTTCAAAGTTTTGCTCCTAAAAAGTGGTGTACATGTATGGACATTTTTTTTCACTCTCAAAATTTTGAATCCACCGCTCCTAAATCTAAAGGGAACCCCGAAATGATATAATGCGCTAGAGATAGTGCACAGCCATTAAAAGACACCAGCATCAGATATTATTGAAATAAGCAGACAACAGTAAAGGATGCAGTCAACGCAACATTCGGTAAAAACTTGGATTGGCAAAACTCGTGCTATCAAAAACCACATCCTGGGCCATTAGATCATCCTCGATTGTTAAATTAAAATGTTATTTGTCTTTAATTTAATAGGGAATGAAATAATACCATCACATTTTATATCGTGTGTAATACATATGAAAGTCAACGTATTCAAAGATGATCAATGTACAAAGTATTGCCAATCCATGTATTTATAATACATAATACATTATACATATCACAGAAAGTCTACCATCTATGTGATTTCATGCAATGTCCTTGACTGGACTTTCGTCGAAGGGGCATTACTGTTGTAATACTGCTATGTACAAAGGGTGAAATTTAGTTGTTCAATTATCTACCGTAGCTTCATTTGTGATATGATACTCATTAAATGCAGAATAACAACACAACCATTATGTTTTAAACATTTTGACGAAAGAATATATTTGTTGAATGTAAAGTTAACAACTTTAAAAAGTAACTAAAAAAAGTAAACATTTAATTTTTATCATTGAAACATTTGTTTAGATAATTGTATATTAAAGGACTAAACCGTGAAAGAATTAAAAAAAAAAGGATGATGACACCCTCTGGGATAGGGTGTGGTGCTGGCAGGGGACGAAGCCTCAAATGATACTTATTGGAGAAATGATGGAAGATTATTTTTTGTTTAATCATATAGATCAGTGCTTCTCAAAGTGGTGGGCCGTGGACTGTCCGGAGGGGGGGGGGGCGTTGAATTTCGAAAAATGTGACACATAAAATATAATTAACCTAATGCATTGTATGTAAATAGTATTAATATATGTTTAAAATAAAATCTATTTTTTTTTTAATATGTTGCATCCTTTCACTCTTTCATTGTTAACATTAGAAAAAGCATGTATTGACTAGTAAAAGTTTGCATATAGAAGTTTAAAATTATAAATTTAAGCAATCTAAACCAACAAAAAAAAAAAAATAGGGGGCCGCGACATATTCATTGGCGTTCTAAGGGGGGCCGTGACTTCAAAAAGTTTGAGAAGCACTGATATAGATGATCTCAAATGAAAAAAAAAATGTGTTTCAGATTCAAACAATAAAAACAGTGCCGTCATTAAAAACTTGGGGATTCCCCCCCCCCCCCCCCCGCAAAATGTTTGAGGAGCGGAGGCCATCCCAAATTTCTCCGCTGTCCGGGAGGGTTGAAAGCTTAATGCCACAAAAGCCCCCGCACCATCTATAACAGTGGTGGCGAACCTTTATGGGGCCGCCTGCCCAAAATGTAACCGAAAAACCACTTATTTATTTATAGCAGAGTGCCAACACTTAAAATTAAAGGAAGTGATATTTTAGTATTTTTCGTCGCATGCCGACTGATGAGGCTCTGCGTGCCGGCTGTGGCACGCGTGCCATAGGTTCGCCACCACTGCCCTATAATAAACGCCAGCGTAGTTAGATAAGCTGTTGCACTTATTATGTCGACTATAATGCCGCCAAAACATTCTTCTGGGTCAGAAATCATAAAAAAAAATCTCATGCAGCGATGCAGACATCCAATTTGAAAAACAAAAACACACAATGAGTGAAAAAGTTAAATAAATTACTGTAAGACTCACGTTTCTTTCCATCATTTGCTTCTTCAGGTCCCCCACGCTGGTGGCGTTCACAGGGGACGCCTGCAGCTTCTGCTGGGCTTCCGCGATCCCCTTGTTCAGGAGCGCCACCTGCTTGTCGTAGTGCTCCTTGTGGGCCACGGCCAGCTGCAGGCTCTCGGTCTGCTCCTTGGCGGCCGTCTCCAGCAGGGCCATCTCCGACATCAGGCGGGCGGCTGGGGTGAGGGTCGCCTCCCCGCCGACGCCCCCCGCGACCTGCCAGTTGGGGGACTCTGGGCTCTGCGCCACCACTTCCTCCGCACGCGCCTTGTTTTTGAGGACATCCTCGTACAGTTGCTGAAACGAAAGACAAAAAAAAAATTAGAAAACGGGTATTTATAAAATCATGGTCTGGTCAGTGACATAACCAGCCCTAGTGGCACACTTGAAAAAGTCTGGAAATGCCGCCCCGTCAGTCGTGCCAAAAAGTATTATCGCGATGAAAACACCCCGACGCCCCACTGAATGGAGACAAAGAATATGCTGCACCCACTTTGTTACGTCGCCGCCACTGCCGTGTGCATAGGCGTAGCCAAAGTGTTGCAGAAGGGAGGTGCAGTTCCATAAACGTATTAAAAAAATAAACAAAGACAAACGCCAATTGAAAAAAATAACAAAACAGAACTTGTTTTGTTTCAAGTAGGACGGGAGTAAGTTACACAGTTGATGAGATGTGCTAATTACATGTCATGAATGTTATATTCATAACGGAATCAACATAACACAACAACTTAAATATAGGCCTACACTCAAAGAGCGTAAAAAGAAGGATCGGTTTAGTTTAAACCATCACATTAGTTGTAGCTAAAAAAGTCATTTGATAATAAAGATAACTCCAATTCAACAATTCATCTGTCGTCAATTATTACCTCCCTTAAGTATTTCTTCTCTTACCCTGTTAAACCGGACAGTTTGTTTTGGCTGCACTGCCACTGTCTCTTCGGATCTTTCTACTGCAGAAATATTCACTTCTGACACAGAGCAATCCTTTGTGGCCATGAGACATGATTCGATTCCAATAGAGTTACTTTGATTCACAAAGTCTACAGTTTTACTGCCACCGATAGTGACAAGAGTTGAATCGAAATAGCTTGAGTCTTTCGAATCAACTGGATGATCAGAGACAGTGATGGGCGAGTCTGAAATAACTTCCCTCCCCTGTTCATGAACGTTTTTAGCGGGCGGCTTTTTTTTCTTGTTATTCTTCTTTTTGCCTCTTTTCTTGTCAACTTTCGGTAAAATGTTGACTTCAGTGACAGTTTCATCTTGTGTGGTGACGGCGTCAGGAACTGCGGTGGCAGCTTCATCGTGTGTAGTGACAGTGTCAGCAGCGAGAGTATCTTCTAGTACAATGTTAGTATCAACCAATGCTGACGTGGTCAACGGTGTATCAGTGACAGTGAATGTTTTAGTCTCAAGGGCAGACAACCCTGTGGTAGGCGGTGTCTCTGTCTTGACATCTTTAACATCATTTGTATCATGGACTGTTTCAATAGCTACCTGTGATATTAATTCATCAGCTGCTCCATTAACTAACCGCAATGCTGTATCATTTATTTCAAGAATTTCTTCTTGTGGTTCATTAAAAATTTCTTCTGTAGCATCCATGTCCTCTTTTAAAAGTTGTGATGCTTTACTTCCAACATATGTAACATCAACTTCTGCAATAAGTTGTGATGTTGTATTATCACTTTCATGTAAAATTAGCTCGGATGCTTTATTATCATTTCCTTCTATAACTAGTTGTGACATTGCATCACCAACTTCTATCTCATCAACTTCTTCTACAATTAGTTGTGACGGTGCATCACCAACTTCTTCTACAACTAGTTGTGACGGTATATCTCCAACTTCTATCTCATCAACTTCTTCTACAACTAGTTGTGACGGTGCATCACCAACTTCTATCTCATCAACTTCTTCTACAACTAGTTGTGACGGTGCATCATCAACTTCTTCTACAACTAGTTGTGACGGTGCATCACCAACTTCTATCTCATGAACTTCTTCTGCAAATGGTTGTGACGGTGCATCACCAACTTCTATCTCATCAACTTCTTCTACAACTAGTTGTGACGGTGCATCACCAACTTCTATCTCATCAACTTCTTCTACAACTAGTTGTGACGGTGCATCACCAACTTCTTCTACAACTAGTTGTGACGGTGCATCACCAACTTCTATCTCATGAACTTCTTCTACAACTAGTTGTGACGGTGCATCACCAACTTCCATCTCATGAACTTCTTCTACAACTAGTTGTGACGGTGCATCACCAACTTCTATCTCATGAACTTCTTCTACAACTAGTTGTGACGGTGCATCACCAACCTCTATCTCATCAACTTCTTTTACAACTAGTTGTGACGGTGCATCACCAACTTCTATCTCATGAACTTCTACAACTAGATGTGACGGTGCATCACCAACCTCTATCTCATCAACTTCTTCGACAATTAGTTGTGACGGTGCATCACCAACTTCTATCTCATCAACTTCTTCTACAACTAGTTGTGACGGTGCATCAACAACTTCTTCTACAACTAGTTGTGACGGTGCATCACCAACTTCTATCTCATGAACTTCTTCTACAACTAGTTGTGACGGTGCATCATCAACTTCTTCTACAACTAGTTGTGACGGTGCATCACCAACCTCTATCTCATCAACTTCTTCTACAACTAGTTGTGACGGTGCATCACCAACTTCTAACTCATCAACTTCTACAACTAGTTGTGACGGTGCATCACCAACTTCTATCTCATCAACTTCTCCTACAACTAGTTGTGACGGTGCATCACCAACTTCTATCTCATCAACTTCTTCTACAACTAGTTGTGACGGTGCATCACCAACTTCTATCTCATCAACTTCTCCTACAACGTCTTCTGCAGCAACAAATTCGTCTATTAAAAGATGTGATGGTGTTTCAAAAATGTCTTCTCTAGTACCAACTTCTTCTACAAGTTTTTTTGACGGTAAATCACCAACTTTTTCTGTATCACCAACATCTACAACTAGGTCTGATTGTGAATCATCAATTTCTTCAACAATAAGTTGTGATGCAAAATCATCATATTCTGTGTCATAAATTTCTTCTACAACTAGTTCTGATTGTGTATCATCAACTTCTGTGTCATCAATTTCTTCTACAACTAGTTCTGATTGTGTATCATCTTCTTCTATCACTAGCTGTGGTAGTGAATCGCCAACTTCTTCTGTAGCATCAACTTCTTCTACAATTATTTCTGCAAGTGTATCATTTATTTCTTCAGTATCATCGATTTCTTCTTCAACTAGTTCTGATTGTGTATCATCTTCTTCTATCACTAGCTGTGGTAGTGAATCGCCAACTTCTTCTGTAGCATCAACTTCTTCTACAATTATTTCTGCAAGTGTATCATTTATTTCTTCAGTATCATCGATTTCTTCTTCAACTAGTTCTGATTGTGTATCATCTTCTTCTATAACTAGCTGTGATGGTGTATCGCCAATTTCTTCAGCAGCTTCAACTTCTTCAACAGTTAGCAGTGATACTGTGTCATCAACTTCTTCTGTAGCATCTATTTCTTCAATAATAAGTTGTGATGTTGCATCATCAATTTCTGTGTCCTCAACTTCTACAACCAGTTCTGATTGAGTATCATCTTCTTCTATAACTAGTTTTGACGGTGTATCACCCATTTCTATCTCATCAACTTCTTCTATAACTATCTGAGATGGTGTATCACCTATTTCTTCAATAGGATCAACTTCTTCTACACATATTTCTGTTTGTATATCTTCAGCTGCTTCTGTGAATACATTTGTTGATGTACCATCAACTGATTCTGTGACTACCCCAGATGCTAAGTCATCAATTGTATCATTAGACAGCGGTTGTGTTCTGTCTACATTTGACGCCATTCCAATGGCTGTTTTATCTTTCTTCTTTTTATCTCTTTTCTTTTTCTTCCTTTTCTGATTTTTACTCTGCATACTGTGCACCTGGTCAGTTTCCTGCATACTATGCACATGGTCAGTTTCCTGCATACTATGCACATGGTCAGTTTCCTGCATACTATGCACATGGTCAGTTTCCTGCATACTGTGCACAAGGTCAGTTTCCTGCATACTATGCACATGGTCAGTTTCCTGCATACTATGCACATGGTCAGTTTCCTGCGTACTGTGCACATGGTCAGTTTCCTGCATACTGTGCACATGGTCAGTTTCCCCAGATGTACCAATATGTAAACTGTTACTGTCAATTGTTCGGAAAGCAGTTGTAGTATCTTCTACTGTTTCAACAGTAGTTGTGGTATCTTCTACTGTTTGAATAGCAGTTGTATCTTCTGTTTCAACAGCAGTTGTGGTATCTTCTACTGTTTGAATATCAGTTGTTGTATCTTCTACTGTTTCAACAGCAGTTGTGGTATCTTCTACTGTTTGAATAGCAGTTGTGGTATCTTCTACTGTTACAACAGCAGTTGTGGTATCTTCTACTGTTTGAATAGCAGTTGTAGTATCTTCTTCTGTTTCAACAGCAGTTGTGGTATCTTCTACTGTTTCAACAACAGTTGTGGTATCTTCTACTGTTTGAATAGCAGTTGTATCTTCTGTTTCAACAGCAGTTGTGGTATCTTCTACTGTTGGAATAGCAGTTGTGGTATCTTCTACTCTTTGAATAGCAGTTGTTGTATCTTCTGTTTCAACAGCAGTTGTGGTATCTTTTACTTTTTCATAAGCATATGTGGTATCTTCTACTGCTTCAACAAAAGTTGTTCTATCCTCAACGGTTTCACCTTCAATTGCTGTTTTATCATTTAATGTTTCCACTACACCTAATGTCAAGCTAGGTTCTGTTTGTACACAGGCTGCGTGTAATGTTGTATCGTCTGGTGTTTCAAATGTCACATGTAATGTTGTATCTTCTGTTTCAACCGTCTCATACAACACGTCGTCTGACACACCACTCGCTATGTTTCCACTCGTCCTCTCCTCGATATGTTCACACGCTACAGCCACTGTTTCAAACCCAACAGATCTCTTCATCACCAATGACGACGGTATCGCCACGTCAATGAAGGACTCTGCCCTATCCACCTGACCACATGGACGCTGAATCGCCGAGCGCAGGTCTGGCGACTGGCCTGAATCAGATGATGAGACGTCATCCCCGCTGCCATCTGACTGACAGGAGGGCGCCAGCAGTGACTCCGGAGACAGGCTCCGAGGGTCATCAGTCGGTGGCCCAGGGGCGTCCTTATCAATGTCCGCACCGGCCAGACTGGCCACATCAGACTTGGAGCTGACGTTTAGTTTTCTCTTCGAGCGGCTTTTCGATTTCTTTTGACTTCTGGCACCGTCTTTAGAGTTAATGTCGGTGTCTGGAGGAGTTGGGTCTGAAACGACTGGAGTGTCGGTTGCAATCGCTGGAGCGTCAGTTGTAACAGCTGCAATGTCAGCTGTAATCGCTGGAGAGACAGTTGTAACCGGTTGACTGCCTGTTGTAACCGCTGGGCCGACTGTTGTAATCGATGGAGTATCAGTTGCATGTAATGTTGCATCTTCTGTTTCATTCGTCTCATACAACACGCCTGACATAGCTGCAGTGTCAGTTGTATTCGATGGAGTGTCAGTTATAATCGCTGGAGTGTCAGCTATAATCGCTGGGGTGTCAGTTGCAATTGCTGGAGTGTCAGCTGTAAACGACGGAGTGTCAGCTGTAAACGACGGAGTGTCAGCCGTAATCGCTGGGGTGTCAGTTGTAATTGCTGAAGTGTCAGTTGTAATCGCTAGCGTGTCTTTTGTATTCGACTGAGTATCGTTTTTAGCATCGCTTACTGCGACGTTTGGCGGCTTTGCTAGGCGACGGCGCGGTTTCAAGATTCGACGACGGGAAATCGCCATATTTAATAACGTGCCGTCGTCCATGTGAAGAAAATCGGACGAAATTTCGGATTCCGCGACAGACTGACCGTGAAGAATTCCAGAGACGAAATCTTCAGTACTTTGCAATGAATTCGTCTCTAATTCACCAGGGCATGTCGCTGCTGGCGTCAGACGGTCGCCTTGGGAACGGTCGACATGAACCACGTCACCAGTCACAAAAAAGTTATCCGCTTTTTCATATCCCGGAACAAAAACGTCATTTCCGTCCGATATATTAAGATGCGGCTGTAAGAAGCTTGTGTTGGCTTCGGGCGCCGCTTCGATAAGAGGTGCGCCCAGTTCTATGCCACGAGGGCGCCGCAGCTGAGTTGGAGCTTTGGGCGTCTCAATAAAGTCCTCAGACCTCTCCGTGCTGAGCACTGTGCAGACAGACGAATCAACGCCAGTCACGGTGTTTACATCTCTGTCATTGATAGTCTTGTCAGACATCTCTAAATCCTGTTTCTTTTTTCTTCGGTTCTTTTTCTTGTTGACCACCGTGATAAACTCGCCGTCATCATCAGCATCGACCTTCACCCCTGGCATGTCGTCTGCTTTAGAATCAGCAGGCGTAACCTGATTTTTTATTTCTACCGAGGTGTTTGTTAGATCTTCGACCTTGCTAATTGACCAATCGCCTGTATTATTATCCATTATGTCTGTATGGGTTATTTCATATGTTGAATGCTCACCCGTTTTTTCTGTAAAACGTATTCTATCCGTAGTTTCTGCTACATGTATTTCATCCTTTAAATATGTCTGGATAATTCCACCCGTTTTATCTGTCTGGACTATTTCATCCGTTATTTCTGTTACATGAATTTCATCTGTCGAGCCTGTCAGGACAGATTCATCCATTATATATGTCTGGACTATTTCATCCGTTATTTCTGTTACATGAATTTCATCTGTCGAGCCTGTCAGGACAGATTCATCCATTATATATGTCTGGACAATGTCATCCGTTATTTCTGTTACATGAATTTCATCTGCTGAGCCTGATCGGACAGATTCATCTGTCTGGACGATTTCATCCCTTATTTCTGTTACACGTATTTCACCCGTTGAGTCTGTCTGAATAATCTCATCTGTTACTTCTGTGACACAGATATTGTCCGACATGTCTACAACATGTATTTCATCCGTTGAGTCTGTCTGAACAATATCATCTGTTACCTCTGTGACACAGATATTATCCGACATGTCTGTAACATGTATTTCACCCGTTGAGTCTGTCTGAACAATCTCATCTGTTACTTCTGTGACACAGATATTATCCGACATGCCTGTAACATGTATTTCATCCGTTGAGTCTGTCTGAACAATATCATCTGTTACTTCTGTGACACAGATATTATCCGACCTGTCTGCAACATGTATTTCATCCGTTGAGTCTGTCTGAACAATCTCATCTGTTACTTCTGTGACACAGATATTATCAAATGTGTCTGTTGAATATGTCTGCAAAATTTCGTCTGTAGTTGCAGAATCCCTGTTTTTTTCCTGCATATCATTAACCTGTAACTTATCAGCTGTACTTGTACAAATCATTTCATCTGTTAAGTCCCATACGACTTGAAGTTCTTTACCGTGACTTGCGTCTCCATGATGGTCACTGACACGTAAAAAACTGTCTTCGACAGTGTGAGAACTACTGTCACTTTCTGTCATGTAATGTACATCCTGCATACTGTCCTGGTCAGTGCGTGTTGCCTGATAGCTGGCTCCAGCTGATACAGTCTCAAGACTTTCAGTGTGTAAGAATAATTTATCTTCCTGCGATCTCAAGAGCTCGTGTTTTTCAAGAGAGTGGGGGTACCGCCCACCTTCTGTGGCGCCATCTGGCGAGCCACCGAGCAGGAAGCCACTTTCCACCAAATTCATTTCACCATCAGCAAACTTCATCACCGTGACGGATCCACCACCGTGACCGTCGCCTTGCAAGTCACGAATGTCCTCTTGTGACCCACGAAGGCGCTCAGCTGTCCAGTCGTCGAACGGGCTCATCAGTGGCGGTTCAGTCTCAGACCCGTCCTCCGCCTCGCTGACCGCCGTGGCGATTCGCTCAGTGTCAGTTTGATACGACGAGTCCTCGCTGTCCGCGTCACGCGACGTCGACACCCCGGCAAGCCCCCGGCCCAGCAGGGCGATGGTCTCCGACACCCGGAAAAGCTCTCTCTTAGCCCCGCGTTCTTTCGGCCAATGCCCGGAGCTCATGTCCGGAGTCCGAACGTCGACGGTTTTTCTCCTGTCCACGAACATCTTCGACACCAGCCGCGGCGACTCCACGAACTCGATGTCGTCCTCGAAGAGCGGCCTCGCATCCAGGCGAGTCAGCTCCACCATTCTATCACCAACCGTCTCGAATATGGAGATGTTCTGTGGCTCCAGGGACACGCTCCTCTGAGAGACGTCTAAGAACAGTTCGGAGCGCTCGATGAAAGAGTTATTGGAGCCGCTGGTGTACATAGAGTCCCCGGTGTCGACGAACGTGTCGTCCGAGTCGAAGGTCATGAAGGAGTCACTGGACATGTCGGCGCTCCAGTAGTCTAATGAGTCATCCATGGATCGTGTCTGGGTCGGGCTCTGGATAAAGTCTGCTGGCGTGTCCGACGAACTGGGCGCAATGACCAGTGCGTTGTCAGCGTCCACTATTTTGCCCCAGACTACGTTGATCTCTGAAACCATTCTCGGCTCTTCTTCCCTGGTGTCTGGTGGACCCACCCTGAACTCCAGACACGAGACGTGCCTGGTCCCGACGCCGGACAAATCTCCATTGTCCACTTCCAGTGTCCTCCTCCTTTCCACGAGTCTGTTGGACAGCTGGCTTCTCCGCCCATCCTTATCAATGCTGACCGATCGGCGGATCTGACGCAATATCTTGACCCCGCCTTCTACGCGTGGGCTCTCAATGATGTCTGAACGTGGCAATAAGGAGCTGAACAGTTCGTAAGACGGGTCCAGCTCTGAAAGCCTGTCCGATGTCTTATCTAAATCATTACAATGCTTCATCCCAATGAGACTGCCCTCCTCAGACTTATGTTCTGGTTTATCCAGAGACCAGCCAGGGGTGTGCCCACAGTGTACACTTGGATTTACATTCCGACTTTCTGGTGGCGACTCTAAGTCCTCCGTTACTTCACCGGTACTCATGTGGGTCCAAGGTGTCTTGTGAGCGTTAGACTGACCCGAGTGACCCTTGTCCATAAATTGCCCGTGACCATCTCCGGTCAGCGCTGACGTCATCGGGTTACTACCGAAGTTACCCCTCTTAACAATCCTCCACTGACCTCGGTCAGTGTGTTCATTGTCCAGTGTCCACTCTGTCCTGTCTATATATGCAGCCCTGCCAACGTCTTCCTCTTCCTCCATCGTTTAAAATGTACGTTCAACACACCAACATAACTGCCAACATTACTGAATCTCATCAAAGAATATAGAGAGAAAACAACACACCTAACTGCAGCAGTTGACAGCAGCTACGTGCAACCAAGTGAGAATGTGGCAAAAGCAGCGGAACAACCGCAGCCGTGTAATCGAAGCCCGGAACTAGCCGAGTGTGACAGGTCCATTGTAATTTTCCAGCCAGCCGTAGAGATACTCGGTTGTTCACTTCTGTGTCGGAGATGCGCGAGACATCATGTCAACAGAGAATTGACAATCAGGCAACAGTTCAGTCTAATAATGACAAAAATCTGGCACTAAATCCAAACCACGAATATTTCGTTGAAAAATTAGTACAGGGTTTCAGAAAAATAAAGTAGCGTACATAAAGTTTGGTCCACTTAATTCATATTTAATCCGAGGCAAAGAATTGAAATCAATAAACTTTGGTTCCTTAGTTTAATCCAAGTAGTGAAATTCACAAAATGACAATGTTTGTTATTTAAACTTACAAGTCGTATTTTCTAGAAACAGTTAATTGGACAATTAGAAAATGATGCTTTACAGCCATAAATCCCCCGACAACCATTGAGACTTGTGCGCTATTAGGAGGTAACTATTTACGTGTACCGTTGGATTCAAAGGTGCAACCAAGCAAATCTACCTATTTACGAGCGTGTATGTGATATGATATGGTTAAAGACTGTCGAGAGAGAGAGAGAGAGCGTCATGGGAATATTGACAGAGAGATATATGTCTTATTAATTTAATTCGAATTCTCAGGTGTTCTTAAAATAAACCTCGCCGGGGTCATTTCAATTTTCATCGTGTCAACAATACGGATATTTGGGAGGGGATGGGAGGGAGAGAGAAAGAGAGAGAGAGGGCATAAACCGTGCATTAACAGAAACCCAAATAAAATGGAGATATGGAAACCATTCAAGCCTGTCATGACTCTTGACATTTCAAGGCAATATATCTCTAAGGAATTCATTGGAAAAAAGGTTCAGTAATACAACAAGATGTCCAACAAATAAAGACAGAAACTACAGATTGAGGACCCCCGTTTAAAAAGGTTCAATGAACAGATCAGATTGAATCAAAAGAAATAAGATCAATAGAGATGTATCAAATAACAAATAATACAATGCATGTTTAAAATCTCAAGTGTGATCAAAGAACATTTAGCCAGAGGCAACACATAAATATTTAAATGATAGATCGTAGTAACTACAAGGTCGGTGTAACGTAGTCACCCTAACCTCGAGTGCACCCCCCATGGACTGTTTTAAATTGTGGTCAAAGTAAAAAAAAATCAATAAAAAAATAATGGCGCAATAATACACTGGCTAGTAAAATAAAACTTCGGTTAAGTAGATGGTGGGGTGGAAGGTGCGAAATTGACTCGGTTGACAGTACAGGTTTTTAGCATAGCAGCGAACAAAACAACCCGTAACAAACATTGCTAGTCAAAGTATCATGCACCGAGACTAATAACCGCACACAACATAGCACTATATAGCAATTGTCAGGGGAAAAAAAAACTACACAAATCAGTGCACCTATTACCGATATATAAACCATAACTGCACACTTTGGTGTGCTACCGGCCGCGGAGTACACACTTTCCAATGACAATTTCAAACAACGGCAATAATGAAAAACAACATTAACAGCTAATTAGACGCCAGGGTGGTGAAGGGAAAAGGAGGGAGTAGAGTGAGTGGATCTCATCAATGAGCGGTGGTGGTGTTACTGATGTAGGTCGCTAATCGTAAAAGGCGGCGTGTGTGCTTGGCCTAGTCACATGTGACACGTGTGTATTAGACCCTGGGTGTATACAGCATAGATGTATATGTGTGTGTTTACTTCATAACTTAGGCTTGCTATTGCTTATTCTGTTCAGTAATCTACCAACCTATCTATCTACCCAATTCGGTAGTTATTGCTTATTCTGTTCAGCAACCTACCAACCTATCTATCTACCCAATTCGGTAGTAAGTCATGCACAGGTTTGCATATCTGCAGGAGCTACTATTGCTCATATTGCTTTTATTAATAATACATGTACAACAAAGACTGGGCTAATCGTTGTGTTCCAATTACAAATAAAGGAATGTTTCTTTAAAGGTCAACAAAACCTGGCCACAACACAACAGACGAGACGCTAAAAAACTGAAAGAAGTGCAGACGATGTTTTTATTATTCGTCGGTCCTTTACTTGTGACATACCAACAAATAATCATCTTCAATGTAACACAGAGACATGAATAGATATGCCCTAACAAATGTAATACAAACAGCTGAACAACAATGGGATACACAGTCAACGTTGATAAACCTGTTTGGTACCAATGGTTAAAAATAGCGCACAGGAGACAAGCGACATGTCAAAATGTACAGACACTTAGTTTTCAAACGGTGACCTGGGATTGACATAGGTCAGAGATTCAAGGGGGGTAAACATTTACCAACATGTAAAACCACTACGGTGTATATTATCCTTTTTATCATGTAAATTCATACACTTTTAGTTAGTGTCGAAATTGTTATCTGGAACCAATGCTTCCTGCACCAACTACATTACGAATTTTTTAGAACACGGTATTTTTACGGGTGTTAACAAGCGCAAGGTGTTGCTTTGTACACACGAAATGACCAAACAGTTATTAAATTTGACAGAAGAGCCGAATCAATACACTAAATGTAAAATTCATTAAATAAATGAAAGGTTTTTAGGAGCGCGGGTCGGAATAAACAGACACGTACTTGCCCCGAGTGTCTTGAGTGTAGGACAAAACCCCCAGCGGACATAACCCCCAAAATATTAAGATTTAATATAAGTCAATATTATTAATACTTCTATATATATGAAGTTGACCATGTGCTAAGGGAAATGTTTGATGATAAAAAAAGATATCATGTCTGTCAACAAAGCCTATCAATAGGCATGTCCCTATGTTGTTTTACCTAAATAAAAGAAATTGGCTTTCGACCGCTGTGGATCTTATGCTGTTTGTTTTACCGTCTGCTATATAAAATGTGTGTCTGCCGCGAGAATTAAAAGGTAGAAGATACGGTCAGTATTGACCTTGGGCTAAAACCTTAATTTTTTTTTACCTTGTTAACAAGAGATTGACTTTTGACCACTGTGGCTCGACGGGCTAATGCAGCTTACTGGGGTACTTTGAAAAAAAAAATCACTTCAAAATACATATTTTTATATATATTTTCATCCAGGTATTATATATTACATTTTTTAAAAAATGAGGGCCAAATAATAGATTTTATAATAAAAATAGGGGAGAGGGTCCAGTGGAGGTTTTGTACCTGGGGGTTTTGTCTGGATACCACTTGTCCCCCCCCCCCCCGTTATCCCACACTCCTGGGCCTAGGCCGAAGATTGTGGTACCATTAAGACCAGAACTTCCCTAACCGACCGGGTTGGTGCAGGAAGGGACACTACAGAGCACGTTCTAATACTTGTACACCTTTGTGTGTATAACAACGTGGCGCAGGATGTGAGCAATGACAAAATGTTGCAGGAACCGGTTATTTCCGGCTGAGCCAGTTCATGACATGTGCACATTGTGCGTGAGCTCGCGAGATTCTCATATTGCTTTGTTCATCAGCCATCACTCACACCTGCCGACCACAGGAAAAAAAATCGGAAACGCCCTTGAGAGCAAATTCACGTGGAAATGCGTCGAGACCACGAAACATGGCCATTACTTTGGAGCTATAAATAGATCGAACGCGCAATGTCTATTTTTAGATACAAGCAGGTTTTGTCAGATCTGTTATCTGCGTGATGGAGAAACTTACTGTATATTCAACTATGGTCTATCGCTTGACTCACATCACGGCGTGTCACCAATTAGCACTTCAAAGAACTGCACTAACCCATGCAACAAAGGCTGATGAAAGTCAGCTATTGATTTTTGGTATCGACTGTGTTGCCCCTCACGACAGTGGACAGCCCAGAGGCTCATGGTGACGGGAGAACAATACAACAACCTTTGGTAATAATACTAATAATATTAAAGCCAGTCTATTGGTCAGGTCTGCCGCATTGGGCTGCAAACCGAGACAATGTCGAGGGTGGGGGGGGATGTCATTAGGGCCCAGCATAGTACATTATTCTTGGAGAAATGGGGGAGGGGTGAGATAGCAAGAAAAGATGAAATCAATCAAACACAGATTGATCGATATTGTGAACTACTGCGTTCTCCCAGAGACTTTATTTTCAAAGGACAACTTCCTGAGGATTTGTCTACGTCCCTGCCAAGGCAGCACAAACCAAACAAAAACAGAAGTCTGTCATGTATCGTTATACTCATGGGATCGCTGCGAGTTAGTTTGTTTACAAAACGCACACATCAGCACGCTTGCACACCGGTAAAGTTTACACACCTATGACCTGAATTTTTTAAAAATCTTGGCGCCACTTCCGAAGTATAATTTAAGTTCAAAACTTTCACTGTGCAACCCGGGGGGGGGGGGGGGGGCTGTGAAAAAGAGAGAGGGTTTGGGGGGAGGGGGTGTGAGGGGGCGAAGTCAATTTGAGAAACACAGAATAAAAAGAAAAAAAAAAAACATACCGTCGCGTGCACCAGTTTGTTTACCGACCAATGAGACTATTTTAGTCCTCAGTCAGAGACTTCATACCAGGGCTGCCAACAATGGTTATTTTGTTATTATACAGATCTAGATAGTTTGGGTTAAATCTAGATATGATAAACTGATACCATATGATAGATGTAGATGATTTATTTTGTGTCATTCAGACATACAATTTTGATTAGTTGTTTACACATTTAGTAGAATCTGGATATTTTTTTCCCTCCTGGATAATTCTTCGAGAAAATAGTTGGCAGCCCTTCTTCAAAGAGATCGCCTCTATAAAATGTCACGGCCGCCACCTCTATACCCCCCCCCCCCAGCTACACATACATACACGGGTTGTGTTTTATATACCAGCTGGATAGTAGTCACCCCTTCACCCCCACACTTTACGGTTTCAGCTAATGTACCATGAAATACATTCACAGTCATTGTTATCTATATTTTGTGTAACACAGGCCTGCAGATACCGACCAAGACATTGGGGGGGGGGGGGGGGGAGTGTGCCATGTACGGCATCAAGTGGGCGGACGAGGAAATTCTCCATAAAATATTCTCCTGTAATTCAGTGCCAGCCATAAGTCGATTGAACATATTGCTCGCAAATGAAGGCCATACACTTTGAAATCCTCGAGCTACTGTACATTTGTCCTCAGTTTATAAAAAAAAATACAGAAAAGACATCTCTATACAGTAACATGAAATAAAACGATATAAATATATTGTGTTTTTATGAATCTACACATCTTGGCGTAAGGTGGAAACATGGGCTCCACCCTAATTACACTCAAAAGGGTACCACACACACTAAAGCCAGGCGTAGATATATATTATTGGAGAACCGACCCAGTCCCTGTTGTTAAACGTGTGGGTTATTATGTACGTTAACCCAGGGCCGCTTTATCATATAGGCACAGTAGGCTCTGTGCATAGGGCCTACGGACTTTTCAAGGGCCTACGAAAGCCAGAATGGCAAATAAGTGCCGGAACATTCTTGAAAAATATAAAAAAAAAAGTATATAGGGCCTATGATGACCTTAAAACGGCCATGCGTGAAGGTACAAGGAATAATTTATTTATTTTCAGAAGATAATTACTATTTTATGTTACGTGATAAACAGACATACTAGTACTTAATGTTTATTAAATAGTTAACCCAACCTTCCCCACATATACAACTAAATGGCAACACCCCCCCAGGCCCGTAGCCAGGAATATTGGATTGGGGGGGGCCGAAGACATTTTCGGGGGGGCGAAGACATTTTTTTTCGGGGGGGGGGGGTGTGCCGAAGAAATGATCGGGGCGGATCTAGACAACTTTGACGGATGGGGGGGGGGGCAAAACATTGACCCCCGGGGGGGGGGGGGCAAAACTTTTTTCATTGTTGAAAATTGGTCTTAGAACAAAAAATATTTCGATAATTTAATGATGTATTACCTAAACTTGCGAAAACGGGGGGGGCATGGGCCCCCGGCCCCTCCCCCTAAATCCGCCCCTGGTGGGGTAGAAGAAATGTTCGGAGGGGCGAAAATGGAGGCGCGAAGCGCCGAAAGTTTGCAAACGGAGAGGAGGGGTTTGGGGAGGGGATCTCAGTGAGTCCCCTCCCCAGGAAATTTTTTGCAGTTCCATATCTGGAATGGTGCATTTTAGTACCGATTGTTTAGCTATTAATTAGAAATATATAATTTTAAGTACGTTTTAATAATGCATGGCATGTTGCAGTTTTGTAAAAATTAATTTAAATAGTAAAGAGTTTTAAAAATAAAAATGTATTGAGGCTGAGCAATTTCTGATTCCTGTTATAAATATATTGACCAATAGTTCTGCTACACAATTGTTACATAATAGATACCTGATTTATATTATTATACTGTTTGTTGAACGTACAACCCGGGAAGAACAACAAAGATGCATGAATAAAGCTTAGCTATTTGTGCGATATTTCTTATAAAATATTGAAAACAAAGAACAGATCTATCAACAAAAACAGTCGCAATTATTCAATTTAAAATAAAATTAATTCTGCTAAAAAGTAAATTTGCAAATTAAATAACACTCAGAAATCACGGAGTTTGTACATTATTATTTTATTATACATATGTATAAAAATGAAGTCAGAAGTCAATGTTATTTTATTAACTTATTTAAGTTGCTAGTTGTCCTCAGAAGATATCAATATATAAAACTATTACAAGGTTGCGAACAGGCCCATCGACAGAAATTTCGGGCCCCTGGGCTGATATTAATATTTTAAAAAGTTGATTGGCCAGCTCAGTCCGGGTCCCTAAAACTCGGCGGGCCCCTGGGCATTGGCCCCCCTGCCCCCACTCGTCGGCACTTGCTGCGAACTTATATTATTATATGTTTCAAATTTGCAAACTTCGTGGCACTGGGCACTGGGGGGCCGTGCCCCCCCCCGCTAGGTGTGGAGTGCCCCCCCACCACTTATAAAAGAAGAAAAAGAGGAAAAAAAAAAGAAAAAGTAAAGGTGCCCCCTTGCTGGGTATTGGTGCCTCCCTGTTTACTTTGACCTGGCTACAGGCCTGGGTTTAGCACTGAATTTACCTAAAAATGCTTCAGCATTCAGATTGTCTGTTAAATCTTTTTCAAATGCAAGCAGGAAAAGATTGCTTATACGCTTTTGTAACATTTATCCCAAAATACCCAGAAGTGAACTTCAATAAGATTCAATCTTTTATGCCCAAAAATTAGATACGCTATATATGTAAGTATATATAAATAGCCTGAATGATTGCCAAAATATAAACTTTTAAGTTTTTATTATTATTGATTTGTTAAACAAAATGATTGATGTTTTATAGCCGTTATTATTAAAATTGTGTCAAAAAACTCAAATCATGCACGGGGGGGGGGGGCTCAGCCCCCCTCTGGCTACGGGCCTGCACTCCCCCCTCCACCTGTGTATGAGTAGAGACAGACCAACCTGACGTCGCAGTAAATAAATTGGCTACTGATAACTGACACGCCCCATTCCCCCAATCCCTTTCCCCGCTTGAAAAACATTTTTTTTTCAAAGGCACTCGGGGAGGGGGGGGATACGACCTACGACATTTGGGCGGGAAGAATTTTAAATTAAGACCGAGAACTAGGGGACATAACTGTCAAAAAAAATCATTGTGAACGTCAAAATGGAGGAATAAAACAAGAAAAACATGTCTGTCTGTGCATGGCGGATGACCCGTAATGAAATGAACGTCATCGGCTGGGTCTGGCGTCACAGATGAGGTGGTGAGCCTCATCAATGAGCAGTGCCGTGAGAAGAGTCAGAGGCGCCCGGACTATGGAATCAGCTGCACTGCCTTAGCGGGGCGTACGTTCAAGTCCATGTGAGCCGAAATACAGTATTGATCACAGAATGTTGTGACAATGTCTCATTCTGTGTACAGACCTATACAGTCTTGTCATCTATCCCTGCTATATTACCAACCGAGTCAAGTGTACACAAACGATTTTTCGAACCAGCGGCGTAGCGTGGGTATCGGCCGCCCAGGGCGGAAGACGATTTTGCCGCCCTCTCATTTAGGTATTTCAATTTAATCTATACATTTTTGCCCCCCCCCCCTAAAAAGTAATAAAAAGTGCCGCCCGGTGCGGACCGCACCCACCGCCCCCCCCCCAGGTACGCCACTGTTTCGAATCACCCGCACATTAAGTTTGTTGTTCTTGTTGAGTCAATCAACAGCAGCCCGTTTTAAAATTCTGTCGCCCAGTCTCGGTCAGGAGACTGAAGAAAGGTCACCAAAGGTCAAGCTGAGGGCGACCCGCCGAAGCCCCGATGTCACAAGACGTGGGTAAACAATAACATAACGTGTTGGATAATAACCGGCTTAACCTGTTTACCTGAGACAACAATATCAACACACTTTGTAGTGTTCACAGCAAGACTGGCTTTGTCTCTGCCTGACTTGTAGAGAACAAATTGTATGTGTGTGTGTGTGAGTGTTTGTTTATATGTGTATAAATAAGTTAAACTTTAACATAGTAAAATAAAAAAATAACACTTGGAAAACAGTCTTCATTAGAAGAGGCGGAGTCTGTACTCTGTTTAACAATTACAATGAAGTGGCAAGCAAATGTTAAGAAAAATCACCGGGTCGATGGTTGATGTTTCAATAACAACAGATCAATCATTCTATATTACCAGACCAATGTTTCAATTTCACAAGGTCAATGATTCAATATCACCCGATGAATCCTGCCTCCACACCAATCAAACCTACACAGAAGACACACAATATAACAGCGGCAGTGTTGTTGTTCATTGTGCTCCACTTACTGTCACTGACGCAATGTGATCTATAAAAAGATGAAGAAAAAAATACACACACACTCGTCACATTTCAACAAGTGTGTGAAACAACTGCGATGTCTGTTGCCATGGGAGACGGAGAGGGGAGAGCACTGTGCTATGATCGACACATCCAAGGGGAATAAATCAATAGGACTGCACGTTCATTGTTTTTGTGTGTGTCTTCACTCACACCATCTGGGTTGTATGCATATCTTAATAGTTCAATGACTCAAACAGGCTAAGCGCGCGCGTGTGTGAGTGAGCGTGACAGCACAAGTGCTCACACTGTCGCGCCAGTCAATTTGTAAGACGGATGTGGGCGGGAGGGGGGGGGGAAGAGTCTACACAATTACACAGCTGATGATACATGTGAATCAATAGACATCGGTGTAGTGTGCTGACTAACACGCTTGGGGGGGGGGGGGGTAAGAATAACTAGACAAGAAAGCCGGGATGGGGTAGGAAGGATCCCCCCCCCCTTTTCCCTTTTTAACTGTTTGGTGTGTGACTGTGGAAACTCTTCATATGTGTCAAGAAATAAAGAGATCTGAATCAGTCAAAACTTGTGATTCACTCACTTGTTGGAAGTACCTGTAGAGAAGGGTGTGGCAGAAACAACAACAAAAATCAGCTTGAAGATCTCCCCCCCCCCTATCTCCTCTATTTTCCAACTATGTTTTTTTTTATTTGTTGTATTTTGCATTGGGGTGGGGGTGAGAAGAGGATGTAAAAGTCAAGTGACATGATAATTCAACCTAAAAGTAGATTACATAAAAAATCAATCATATAAGTAACACATGACTGTGTCTCAGTGATGTGATATTACACCCACACGTTAAAATGATAGACAGAGGGTCAGCGTGCAGTTGAATGACTACAATTATACAACTCCTATAGGGGGGGGGGTGTTTATTTTTGACAAAATTTTTAAATGTTCGAAGTTGTACGTACAAGGCATTATGGGGGTTTGATTGTTAGAGAAGAAAAAAAGTAAAAGAAAAAGTAATATCAAAGAGGGCGTATATAAAAAAAAACGCATTATAGTGTGTATTTGTGTGTGCCGATTGGTGTGGTTTTAGTGCGCACATCACGTGCAGGCCTGCGATGAATTTGCTTGGTAAACAAACCTTGCTTATTATCACGGAGAAACCCTCGCTGGAATAGACGCAATTAGAACTACGCCTTGGCTACATTAAATCTACACACGGTAATTATCGCCAGCTACAAGTATGATAAGCAAACAGCATGCTGAGCATGAAAACACATGGAGGTCAATTTAAGTTCGAGACAAAAAAAAAGTTATTCGCAGATATCTTAATGATAAACACAACACAAGTCTCAAAGGTTGTGATGAGAATTGTAAATAAAAGCGGATGAAAACAAAAACACACACATCAAAAATGGTGTGTTCAGGCCGATCGATTGTTTACACTCTCTTTCCCAATACCGTAAACTATTTCTACAGTTAAACACCAACACACGAAGCTGTGACGCGTTTCTACACACGTACACGCAATATTTGTAACCCTTCAATCAGTGTGTAAACTGAGCCTCAATCAAGAAATCTGGCCTCAATAGAAATATGAAAATAATCCATTACACAACACTGACACAATGAAATAAACCGATCCAAGTTAATCCTTATTCCCCTTCCTTGAATCCATTTAATCGATATAATTCTGTTTGAGTTTATCCATTGGGTTATTATCCAACTTGTCAAGGTTGGGATTTACTTCGTTTTTTTTTACCGCACAATTTTTAGTTCAAATTTTGAACTACGACCTAGATAAAAAAAAATCTGGCATATTTACAAGTGAAACACTACCACACTTCTCCCACCTCGACTCAAGTCTGTTTCCCCCCCCCCCCTCGCTCACTTTTCTCTCTCTACGTGCGAGAGGAGAACTTGGCGCGCCCCCCTTCGGTGATGCTCTCTCTCTCACAAACACACACCCCGCAATAACTGACGTAATACCTAGTGTAGTCGGCTTTGCACCTCTCTGCAGAGTTAAAGCTGTACCTTGTTTATAAGAGGTAGAGGGGAGAGAGGGACAGAGAGATGTACGTGTATATTTAGATATGATGGATTGTTCCACGCCTACTAACTCCGGTTTCATTTTTTGCAGCCCGTTAAGTAAATACTGTAGCAAAGCTGAGTACGAGATTTGCATTTCAAGACAGGCTAAGAATACACTACAGTTGTATTTTAATTTGAGTGACAAATGCACTAATAATACAACAACACTAAATGTAAAGTTGAGGTGGTTGTGTGTGAGCGGTTCAGGGTGAATGGGGGTAGACCAGTTTTTCACCTGCAGACGATCGGAGGTTTAAAAAAAAAATTGCACTCGAAAGAAATCAACAAAACTAACAATGTTGGCTGTGATAACTAGGTTGTTTTAAAACCCAAAACCAAATGACAGTTTCATATGAGATTAAGATTTACGATTTAGGTAAACACACACGCCGTGGGTAAAATGGAGATATCCAATGACAAAAGACATTCCAGACCTCTTGAAAACGCGCGCCACTACACACAAGATAAGATGGGAGAGTAATCAGGACCAATCAGACC
Source organism: Bulinus truncatus (assembly GCA_021962125.1). Taxonomy (NCBI): domain Eukaryota; kingdom Metazoa; phylum Mollusca; class Gastropoda; family Planorbidae; genus Bulinus; species Bulinus truncatus. Next base: position 5,626,378 of record JAGDYQ010000052.1, read on the forward strand.
AAATATATCCTCCCCCGCCCCATTTATTTTTTTTTAAAAGAGGGAGAGTTACTGCAATATTTCTCAACAGAGTGTGTGTTATGGCTCCAAAAGTCAACAGTGTCTTACAACTGGAAAAGTTAAGCTTGTTAAATCTTGGGGCAGATGAAGTGTAGAACTCACATGTTTTTTTTTAATCAATGTATAATAATGAACTGTGTGGCTGGTAGCCGTACGTTCTTAAGACTTTGGCACAGACTTCAAAGATATATCGAGGGGGGGGGGCTCCAAGAGAAACTGGCTGACCTATTAACACCAGATGTAATAGATATTAATACTGGAAGGGCCAATGGGGACCCTGGTCTGTTTATCCAAACGCACGACACTGGCTAACACAGTGAGGTACACACGCACGACACTGGCTAACACAGTGAGGTACACACGCACGACACTGGCTAACACAGTGAGGTACACACGCACGACGCTGGCTAACACAGTGAGGTACACACGCACGACACTGGCTAACACAGTGAGGTACACACGCACGACACTGGCTAACACAGTGAGGTACACACGCACGACGCTGGCTAACACAGTGAGGTACACAAGCACGACGCTGGCTAACACAGTGAGGTACACACGCACGACGCTGGCTAACACAGTGAGGTACACACGCACGACACTGGCTAACACAGTGAGGTACACACGCACGACACTGGCTAACACAGTGAGGTACACACGCACGACGCTGGCTAACACAGTGAGGTACACAAGCACGACGCTGGCTAACACAGTGAGGTACACACGCACGACGCTGGCTAACACAGTGAGGTACATACGCACGACACTGGCTAACACAGTGAGGCACAAACGCCATCTAAATAACTTTTGTGCCGGATAGGGTGGACTGACCCCCCCCCCTTTTTTTTTTCAATGATGCCACGGGCTGGCCATAAAAAGAAAAAGCAAAGAACAATAACTTCTACTCGAAGGTTTAAAAACACAAAACAAACAATGAGTTATCTGCCTTTCCACAATTCTAATACTTGGTATAGCTTGACATACCAGATGATTTATTCTTCGCTTCAGGATATTTATTTTAAAAAAATGTTATTATTTTGTACCCTTCTTTTTTTGAATGAAATATTTGACATGTAGGCCTAATATGTATTCCATATTAATCTAATTATGTTGTTGTTTTTAGTACATTTTTATTTGAGTTGATTAGAAAGTCATTAAAAGTTAGATATTACAATATATAAAACAGTGTAAATGTAGAGTAGTACCGTGGTACTGCACTTACCTCCTGAACAAGTAGCTGATTGTGCAGGTCAGTAGTTGTGTCCCTCATGGTCAGTCTGGCCCTGGTCTGCTCCATCCATTTCATCAACTCGTTCACCTCTTTCTCAAAATCCTCCAATCTTCTGTTGGCGTCTTCCAGAGTGGTCAGCTGATTGTCTGAGGAAAGCAATAAAGGTAGATGCTGACCATTTCTGTTTCCGTAACGTTTGCGAGGATAACGACAAGCAAGTGAGGGTGGCTGGTAGTGCAGTAAGAAGGAGTCTATGGTGTTGAATCTAAGCATTGCTCTCCTTGAACAGAAACAAAACAGTGCCCCCCCCTCCCTCACCAGGAGGCTGGCCCAGACTGAAGCACACATATTTAGTAAGTACAAAAGTAAAGTTTCCTTAGCCTTAAAGGGCCACAGGTGCAGATGAAGAGAACAGTTTATCAAGGAATTGTGTGATTAGCACACCGCCAAGCCGCCTTTAATGCCCCAAATTAAAATCAGGTACCCATGTCAAGCTGGGTGGTGGACCTGTGGGACTATAATGGTCAGGTACCCATGTCAAGCTGGGTGGTGGCCTAGTGGGACTATAATCAATTTTCACCAGTTCCCTAGGTTCTCACTGAGGATCAAGCCCGGGACTCACAGATTGACAGTCGAACATCTATACCACTCTGCCAACCATCCCACACACACAAGTAGTGGCCCCATGCTAATTTATCCATTTAATTTCATTTACTCTGAGGGTCATGGTATGTGTCCCAGCACATTGGTTCACCTGGTAGGTAGGGCATGATGCTTTTAGGACACCTCAGACCCCCCCCCCCGCCCCTACAACACACACACCTAGTACTGTGCTAATTACAAACAAGTATAACTGTGACACCTATCAAAGAGCCCTTTACCTGTCTGGGTTTGGAGGTTGTCCACCCTGTCTCTGAGGTCATTGATCACGACCATTGTGGTAGGTGACTGGCAGATCTGCTGCAGCTGCTTGACCATAGCATTCAATGCGATGACATTGTCCTGACTAGAGTCCAACTCTTTGTGGACTCTCTGAAAATAGGTGGCACAATCACAGAATTACATGGGCATCAAAACAACAAACAGTGAGGACAAGCAGGTAACAGTTAAATGTGTCGCGGTCTGACAGATTATGAAGGTAAAATTTTTTAAAAATTATCACTGATATTGCTTCAATATCGTATCTACACATTATCTTATCTATACTATATCTAAAACCAAAAGTGTAAAACTCAGTAACCGCTAATATCTACAGTGTAAAACACAATAAAATCAATATTTACATTTTAACACCCAATATCTACAGTACAACATTACACATATTGTCACAAATGTATGGTAAATAACATCCAATATCTACCCTACATCATTAATTACCTACAGGAAAAAAATTCACCAACTTCCAAGCAGCATTCTTCATATCTACCTATGTATCATTTATATCTACAGTTTGAAATTTCTTTCTACAGTTTAAAATTTCATTCTACAGTTTAACATTTAAACCTACAGTTCAACATTTCTATCTACAGTTTAACATTTCTTTCAAGAGTTTAACATTTCTATCTACAGTTTAACATTCCTATCTACAGTTTAACATTTCTTTCTACAGTTTAATATTTCTATCTACAGTTTTATTAATATCTTCAGTGTAATAATCTAACAGCCATAGTTATCATCAAAGCGGGACAAATTATTTCTTCTGTAACTTCCAATATATCTTCAGCATCATATTTAATATCTGGCCTACATTGTTCATTAACAGCTGTCTAGATTTCAATATCAACAATGTAGCATGCCCAAACACAAGGCAACCAGAGTGCACTCTCAATACTCATCTCTCCCAACTGATGACAATGATTATACACCAAGGCCACGCCCTCCAAAAAAAAAACCCAACAACAACAAAAAAAGGTCACTCACCCTGTGAACTCTGAGCAGTTCCTTGAGTTGCTCACGGGTTGACCAGCTGACATCTGAGGTGACTAAGAGCTCTGCCTCCTCCACCCATTCCAGTAAACCTCGGCCTAGATCTTGTATGGCGTGAGACAGGTCAGCTGCGTCCGACAACTTGCGGGTTTTCTCTACAATATTGGCCTGCGCAGAGACAGAACAGATAGTCAGACTATAGTCAGGTACAGAACAGATACACCAGTTAGACTATAGACTGGTACACCAGTTAACTCATCAATACATATAATTCAATCCCAGGTATAAATAAATTGATAACAAAAGAATGCAGGAAACAATGAATCATCTGTAAGCATAATAATGATGGTACTTTTGCTAGTTTTGAAAAAAAAAATAATTACATTGCTATTTTTTGTATTCACTTGTGACATTAAAAAAAAAAAATTGCCTGACCCTGACGTGATTTGAACACGCAACCTTCTGATCTGGAGTCAGACGCGCTACCGTTGCGCCACAGAGTCTTGCGATAATATATACTATTTTAATGAGGTATTCGGTACTAGTTTTGTATCGATTGGTGTCAAAACCATTGTCCAGTTTGTTTGTGTCAGCCATAGAGGGAAGTCGTAAACAGAGTTGAAGAGAGGAAGGAAGAGGATTATAATGTGTTTTTTTTTTAATATTCAGAGACATTAATCATTGATATATGGTTATGAAAGCTAGTCCTGTACGGCTGTATATCCTCAACTGTATACATTAACGTCATTGTATTCATTACTTTAATGTGCGATGTATACAATGAAATACAAACATAGTCAACATGCTACTAAATACTCGTTGTAACATAACGATACATGCATGCAGATGCAGATCGATCTTATGATTAGTAAACTAGGACACCGTCTATGTCCCAGCCCCACAGCGAAAGGAGGACACGCCCTTACTAATCCCGAATTTACAAAACAAAAATAGTGGGCTAAGTGGCCGACTGGGTCGTTAACATGTTACATAACGTCTTGTGTGTGTGTGTGTGTGTGTGTGTGTGTGTGTAGGGTGGGTGTGTAGGGTGTGTGTGTGTGTAGGGTGGGTGTGTAGGGTGTGTGTGTGTGTAGGCAGGCCCGTAGCCAGGTCAAAGTTAGCAGGGGGGCACCAATACCCAGCAAGGGGGCAGTTTTTCTCATTTTAGTTACTTTTTCTTTTTTAAGCGGGGGGGGGGCACTCCACACCTAGCGGAGGGGGGCACGGCCCTCCCCAGTGCCCCCCTTGGCTACGGGGCTGTGTGTAGGGTGTAAGTGTAGGCTGTGTGTGTGTGTGTGCTGCGGGTGTGACGCACTAGACATGGAATGGTGAAAAACATCACCGGAAGGAATGGTTAAAAATCAAGAAGAACAGCTGACCGATTTGATTACAATCAGTGCTCCGATAAAATGAACAGACAGAGAACCGAGTTTTCAGTTAAAAGTCAGCGGCTGGTCTGAGAATGTGGTATAAAACGGTGTGTGTGTGTGGGTGTTTGTGTGAAGTCCCTGTTAGAATGCGATGAAACCCCATAGATCCCAATAAACCACTAATGGGAAGCGCTTTACCACAGGACCGACCATCCCGTTTTAAAATGGTGTAATGTTGGGCAAGAAAGACCCTGACAGCCAAACAGTGGACACCCACAAGTACACAAACAAAATGTATTTGACCATGAGGATGACCACATCAGTTTCTCTACTTGGACTGTAAAGTCTATAACATTGGTGGCTATTGTTCGGCGCTTAGACCGGCAGCCAGTGTTCTCTGTGGCTTTTCGGTGAGTTTTGAGCAGCTCATATGTAAGTTACACTCAAGTTACAGCTTTATAAAAAAATGTTTATGTTTAAAACTGTTACCCTATTACTTGTTCTGTTGTTCACCCTTAAACCTTTCTACGGAGAGGCTCATTACTGGCCTGATGGCTAGCATTGACCCGATGTGTGACCTAATGATTGGATATAACATAACGATACATGCATGCACAGCGATCTTTTGATTAGTAAACTAGGACACCGTCTATGTCCCAGTCTCACAGCGAAAGGAGGACACGCCCTTACTAATCCCATCAAATCTGACGCTTTCTGCCCCCCCCACCCCCAGAAAGTCTCTGCCCATGGACACCAAGGTCGCCGCCTATGATCGACCCTGTAAGCATGTACAGGTGTTGTTGTTTTTCTTTACCTGTAAAGTCAACCAACTTCTGTTGACGTCTGCTAGACTCTTCTGGACGCTGAGTTTCTCCTCTGGGTCACTGCTGTGGCAGATTATGGCCCCGCCCCTTTTCCGCAACCGGTCAAGGTCACTTTTCACTGTATCTAGTTCTGAAAGAATCACCTAGGGGAAAAAAAAAACAAATTCAAGATGCTAAATGAAATAAAAATAAAAATGACGGCATAAAATGGACACCAGCAAAACATAAATGACAGATGCCGTTAATAATTTGAAATACGTCTGTATCAAATATCACGTGCATAGTGACGTATGAAACTAAAACTATTCACTGATGTAATATTTAAACTAGAAGTGTAAAACATGTGCGTCTATTGACTAGATACAATTACACCTGTAATTAAAATAGACATAAGATGGTATCTAGCGGTAGGCAAACTAGGCCGGGGGCCCTTTTCGAGTATGATAACTAGTAAATGTAATGATAGCGGGGCCCCAACAAGTGTTTTTGCTTAAGGGCCTTCCAATATTTATCAAGTCTCTGCCAAGCTCTCCCCCCCCCCCCCCCAAACCTAAGAACGGATCTGGTATCTTGTAAGTATTAGGATGTATGTGTACAGATAGTTCTGACCTTATGAGACGACAAAGGTAAGAACGGTTCTCGTAATAGAAGTATAAACATTTCTCAAAAAGTAGTCCCCTTACTGAATTGTTTGTTTGAATGGACAAGATATACTTCCGGTACCAATTAATGTACGCAAATTTGCGAATAATAAATTTCTGTTGCCGCTATTCTTTTAATTTTAATCATGAAAATCAAATAATCAAAATTTAATATATTTTTCAGTGTGATTATTTATTATTATTATCTTAAAAGTTGACGCTAAAAAGTAGAATGGTTAAAAAAATAATATCATTGACCATCACCTCATCATAATGAGGTAGTAGTTTCAAACCTTTTACTACCGATTTTTAATTACTATCTATCGCACAATATATGCTAACCAAATATATACTGTTTTACATATGACCAGTGCTTTTTTTCAGTGGGAACTCATGGGAGCTGAGTTCCCATACCTTTTTTTTTTTTATAGACTATTATAGTATTTTCTGACATAAGTTAAAAAACAGATGTGAAATGAGTTCCCAAACATTTTTTTTTTCGCTAGAAAAAAAGCACTGCATATGACCCTACATAAGTCCCTACATATGACCCTACACAAGTCCCTACATTAGTCCCTACATAAATCCCTACAAAAGTACCTACATAAGTCTCTACATATGACCCTACATAAGTCCCTACATATGACCCTACATAAGTCCCTACATTAATCCCTACATAAGTACCTACATAAGTCTCTACATATGACCCTACATAAGTCCCTACATAAGTCCCTATGTAACATATGTCCCTACATATGACCCTACACAAGTCTCTACATATGACCCTACATAAGTCTCTACATAAGTCCCTATATACGTCACTACATAAGACCCTATATAAGTCTCCACATACGTCCCTACATAAGTACCTACATAAGTCTCTACATAAGTACCTACATAAGTCTCTACATAATCTGATATCGGGACATTTTGTGACTTTAAAAACTTGTCAACGTCAGAAAAATTAAATTTTGGTAATAAATTTAAACTCATTATATCTTAGATTAGACGAAAATGTAGAAAAAATAATCGAGAATTAATAGAATTTATCGAGCTAAGTATTAATCAAGTATATAAATATCAATAACACAAAGCGATCGGAAGCCCATTATGATCTTTCCACAAAGACAGCTGACGCGCAGGAATACATGTGAGAAAGGTCCATATATGTACACATGTACAACCCTCGGTTGTATCTAATTACTACAAAGATGGAAACCTTTGTGGACGGAAATAAAAACAATCAAGTAATGACCTAATATACGAGTACAAATATGTGTAATAGAGGGGAGCAGACGGGGGTCTATTAGTGTCGCTCTAGGAGTCTAGGTCACTACTAGACACAGTGTCGGAAACATGAAGACACGTATATTATGAGGGCAGGTCTGTTGAGGTCATCAATATTGTGTTACACACACACACACCACACATAAACTAACTGCACACACAAACACATAGCCACATTTTTAAAAATAAATTGACGTTTTGTGCTAGCCAGGTTTAAATGTTATGATTTAGATGGGACCGGGGGGGGGGGGTTGTTGACATGTTTGCAGCTGTCGAGCATGGCATGAGCTTATCAAGCAGTGTTTAAACATGTTAGCAAATCTCAGATTGGTTCTCATGGTTCAGTTTATAACATGACAGCACGCTAACTAGCGTTGTGCTGCACTGTACAGCGGTGTAGTGTACTTAGCATCGCGGTTTCCGTGTTTTAATATAACGGACATGATGCATCAAATAAACATAATGCACTTGATTCAATGCGGGGACGGGCGGTCGTGTGGTAAAACGCTCGGCTGTCGACCTTCGAGTCCCTGATTCGATCTCCCGTGATGTCTCCATGGTCAATGCACTATCGGCCATGGTGGGGATGAAAGAAGGGCACAGCGAAAACCGTACCATTAGAGGTTTATAGGATGGAAGAGAATTCATCTCATCCATACAGGGACTTCACACACTTGATTCAATGCACTGCCCAACTTAACATAATACACTGCCCCACTTTTAGTAACATACTGTACTGTTCAAGTCAATGAATGTATTATTCCTGTAAACAAAATCTATTGCTCCAATCACCCCCAACTCTGCTGTTCCATTTAACAAAATATATTTTTAAAATGTACACACTCCTTACCGTGAAACCTATTATAGTCAGTGCTGTAGTTATATCATACGAAGTAATGTTCCAGTTAATATGGCAAACTGAGATGATAACAAACAGGCTACACACGGTGTATAATACAGCACAGCCGAACACCACACGGTGTACAATACACTTTGCCAACACTAGACATATAACATGGGACAACTTCACCCAACGTCTCATTATCAATTCTTGTATGCATCCACGCTCGTCTTTGGTCATGACTTATCTGGTGAACTGACCTCTTAGCTGGACACTACTTCACACAGCATCACCTCTAGCACTGACCCGTGCCGTGTGTGTGACACCATGTTTATCATCACCTACCAATACCGCATTAACACAAAGACCTGCTGACCATTTGAAAGGGTCACCCAAGGCAACGTCAAATTCATTTACGACCTACATATTATTACAATATATAAATATATAGACAGATACATAGATAGATAGTGACAACAGACAGACAGATAGTTATAGCTATACATTTACCGAAGTTTTCTAGTACAAACTAGTCAACTGCTTGGTGCCTTCACTACTACCTCCCCCCCCTTCCAGGGATTGTCTCTATAAAATCTGATGCGATCAAGGCCCCTAGATAGTTATACAAAATTAAGCCTTTGCAGACTTAAGAAGGACTACAAGGCCGCTGAAATCCAAACACTTGCCTTTTGGGGTAATGTCGAGAACAGTAATCTTAGCTATAAATTAACCTAGCAATTTGTGTGAACGTGTGATTAGAGGGGGGTCCAGTTGGTGAATATTTGTCATGGGCCCAAGGCTAGCTAGCGGTAGCCCTGACGGTTCCGGAAGTTTAGATACAGACAGCTCAACGAATATATATATATACATTGATTGATATATCTAGACAGGATGTATAGATACAGATAGATCGATAGATGTGGACAAATACGACGAAAGCTGGAAGCAACGCCTTTAAATACGTGGAAGGCCCACATATGTCTCTAAGGGCATACGTATATGTCTATATGTGAGAAGTATATACAACAGACAAAATTGAATGGCATGAAGTATTCATAGACATTTAACTGTGGCAGTCGGATTGGCAGCAGTTCTGTCAATTGGTGATGCATGAGGAACCAAAAACCAACAAAAACACACAAAAAAGGTATTAAAAATGTGTGTTGCTATTCACACTGAACCGCGACATATTAAATGTCTATAGCACTCCTTATGTGCTGCTATTCACACCGAACAGCGACAATTTTTTAAAATGTCTACTGCACTTCATTATATGCGCATGCCACACACTTGTCTCCCTTCATTGTGATCGATCTGTACGGATATTCAATACGTAGTTAAGCCACCGATAACATAAAACAACATCAGAATACACACGACAGAAGTGTTCTTCAAACATACTGTGACATTATGATGTTGTTGTGGTCTTGAATAAAACTATTTTTTTAACAGCTTGCTGGGCACAAGAGATACGAATCACGTGAAGAATAAAAAAGATTCAGTTGAGCTTGAAAACACGGACAGACATTCATAATTATTCAAAATTGTACATGATTAACACTGTTTGGCAGGCTAATCAGTCTATGTATAGTCACGTGACAAAAAAAAACAGCTATGTAATTTGTTACACTGAAGTCATTGAAAGACAAAAATCTTTAGCTCATAGCTCAGACATTCCTGGATCACTGAGTTAAAGTTGAAAAAAAATCTACTTAGTGAATCTGACCTTTTGGACTGTATAAATGACATCAAGGTGTAAATGGCACCAAGGTGTAAATGGCATCAAAATGTAAATGACACCAAGGTGTAAATGGCATCAAGGTATAAGTGGCATCAAGGTATAAATGACATCAAGGTGTAAATGGCACCAAGGTGTAAATGGCATCAAAATGTAAATGACACCAAGGTGTAAATGACATCAATGTATAAATGACATCAAAATGTAAATGACACCAAGGTGTGAATGATGCCAAGGTATAAATGGCATCAATGTGTACTTGGCAACAAGGTATACATCACAGTAATACAAATTAATATATATTTAGGGGCAAGTAGATGTATTTTGTGCACGTGTGTGTCAGTGAGTGTGTATCGATGTGTGTGTGTGTATCAGTGTGTGAGTCTGTGTAAAAATAGATAGAATTACAACCAGACTGTAATAGTCTAAACCCTAGACGACTGGCACGTAAGGTCCCATCCAACTCCTAAGGGAACGTTTCCGGAAGTGCCCCTGACCAACAAATTCCCATTGAGTCCTTTGTCAAAATAGTCTTTGCAAACTGGTATGTTGAAAATATACGACGCCATTCAAATCACTATGTACATGTCTTTATGTTTAGTGGGACGTCACTACTTTATGGTCTGGATGGCATACAGGATCAGGACGATTTAAATTAACCATACAACTATAACAGTGATCAATGTCCAGTACAATCAGCCGTACAACTAAATCAGTGTCTGGAAGTAGTGTACAGTACAGTAGACTATTAAAACAGCTATGTCAGTGTCTGGGAACAGTGTTAACGTCCGCCACTAAGTATTGATTAACTCGATAAGTAGGCTACTAACAGCCGATACACCTGGTGTAGACAGCTATGTCAATGACTGTGCTGACAGCCGCTAAAACATACTGACATACATGTGTAGCGGACACTCTACTGGCTTAACAAGCGGGTACTAAAAAGGCTAATTTATTTTTCAAGTTTTCTTTTCAAGGTATAGGAAGACTGTGTTAAGTTCAATATCTACCGACTATGTTATCAGCGAAAAATGTTTTAATTCACTAAAAAATAAAGACAATCTTTAACTATAGCACGATCTTTAACTATAGCACGATCTTTAACTATAGCACGACGCTTTAACTATAGCACGATCTTTAACTATAGCACGATCCTTAACTATAGCACGATCTTTAACTATAGCACGATCTTTAACTATAGCACGACGCTTTTAACAGCTCATCTATATGACAGCAGGTTTTAGAGAAATAATAACAGCAACTCGATATTACAACAGCTTGTTGAGAAATAATAACAACACAATGATATAGCAGCAGTTTGTAGAGAAATAATAACAATACAATGATATAAAAGCAGTTTATAAAGAAATAATAACAATACAAAGATATAGCAGCAGTTTGTAGAGAAATAATAACAACACAAAAAGGACGAATAAAAAAAAAACAAGAAATATTACAACAATTTTGGCTGCAGAAACAACACTATATAATACCCAGCGGTAATCATAACAACAACAACATTGGCTGCAGCAACAACACTGTATAATACCCAGCGGTAATCATAACAACAACAACAACATTGGCTGCAGTAACAACAAGAGCAGCAGCGCCAGTGTCACCGACAATAAAATACACTGGGACCCAACAAAAAACTTTCCAGCCTTACCCCCCCCCCCCAACTCAAAAAAAAAAAGGTCCTTGTAACAGATGTAGGGAGAAAAGGGAGGTTGTGGTGGTGTCAGTAACAAGACCATTCAACAATTTCAAACAAGCCTACTTATATTTTTGTTTACATTTAAGATTTATTCTGTTAACTGACTATGAGCAGCCAGACCCTGTCTATACTGGTCTGAAGCCACGTATTTTCCAGCATTCGTTAATTGTGTGTATACAACAGGGGTGGCCTAACGCGGCTCTCTAACGACTTAAGTGCGGCTCTCTAACGACTTAAGTGCGGCTCTCTAACGACTTTAGTGCGGCTCTCTAACGACTTTAGTGCGGCTCTCTAACGACTTTAGTGCGGCTCTCTAACGTCTTAAGTGCGGCTCTCTAACGTCTTAAGTGCGGCTCTCTAAAGTCTTAAGTGCGGCTCCCCATGAACCTTATATATTTTATTTTTGTTCAATAAATTTTGATCAAATTACTATGGTAATCACCCCCTCCCCCCTGATAATACTAAATGCTGCAATTTACGTTCTCGGTACCCGGGCGTATGCCACTCACCCTTGACCTGTCATGGGCAAACTACGGCCCGAGGGCCAAATCAGGCCCGCCAGACTGTTTAATCCGGCCGGCGGCTCTCCACTCGTTTTAAGCTTGAAGCTCAGCACCAGCCTTTTAATGTTATGACGTTAACATTTATTTTATATCGGTTCATGTCAACACTCCATCATCTGCTCTTGGTCCGGCCCGCCTGACGAGCCCAATGTGGCCCGCGACTTAGTTTGCCCACGACCACGCGCACTACTAAAGGTCTTCGCTCATATCTACGATAAAAGACCAAAACAAAAAAAAAATGTAAAAGACCAACTTACAAATCTATTGTTCAAAGAAACTCAATCCATTAGGAAACGATAATAATCAACTGTCGTCTGCTGACTAGAACGAAGTAATTGATACTTTCCTGGACTTGTTTTTTTTTTAAAAACATTCTACCAAACAAGGTCACAAGTATGTCCGAATACTTTCCTCACAGAGTAACTCCTCATGTAACACGAACAAACAAATCTCGTGATTGAATAATAAATGAATCCAGCTTATGTCGCCCGGCCGTCACTTATCATTCACTGGAAGTTAACAGAAAAAAAAAACACACGACGACCAGGTAGAAACCAATACAAAAAAGTGACAACCCAGATTAGTAAACGATCACAATTTTAGACTCAATTTTTTGTTTATATTCTAAAAGAATTTTTTTTTTTAAGGTACTGAAAGAAATCTCACTTGTTTAGTCTCGTCTGCAAGTCTCCAAGACTGGAAAAAAAAATTACTCCCCTTTTTTTTAAAAAAAAAGATATAGGTAAGTGTGCAAACACCCACCCACGCATACACACACGTACATTATGTATACCTGCTAAGTAGCGCTATTGAAGGTATAACTTTCAAAAAAAAAAAGTTCCTTAGATATGGTGCAGTGTATTGATCTCCACGCAGATACATTAACTCATCGACAAGGGGAAGACCACTGTGATTTTTAAACCAACTGCATTTTCGAGATTGACTCTCCAGCACTGTATGACGTAAGTGGTCTTCCCCCCCCCCCCAATGATCAGAACTACCCATTAGACAAGTACATTTACTAGTGTACATAGGCAACTATTACCTATACTGGATGTATAATTAATGTACCCGCTGACGGGACTAAAAGGTTATTTTGTTTAGATCATTGATCGATATTAGGCCTAAGTATTGGTTTGAGTGTTATTTCTTTTATATTTAACAATTGTTTGGAAATATATTTAAAAAAATCAACAAATTATAAAACGATTTAAATTTTGATATCAAGTGAAATATTTTTCACTCTCAGCCCAGAAGATCAAACATAATATACAGCCTAAATTCACAACCATTTTTCAAAATTAGGTGAAATTTTTCGAGTCTGAAAAAAAAATCTTTGCTTTGCTTAATGGTCTGTTGGGTGCAAAGCAGACTTGGGTAAGTTGGAGGCATTAGACAGAGACTTCAATAGTCGTAATAAAAAATTAACTCTGGGACCCTCATTGCATTAGCTTTAATCGGAATCGATACATGAAGCGGCCCCCTTTTTGCAGTCGGGGGAGGGGGGTGGGGGCTATTCACGTTGACCTAGTTTCAAGTGTACATAAAAATGAAATTTAAAAAAAAATAAAAAAGAAAATGTAAAGAGATGCAATCAGCAAAAAACAATATCCCGACAAACAATGAGTTATTTGTCCCAGTTCTTCACTTTATGACCTATTAATCCTTAGATCAATGATTTAATCTACCAAGGCCCGCAACTCGTGGTCCCGCTATAACAGCGGCGATTGCATCCCCTTACCCTGAAACGAGCGACCCCCCCCCCTAACAATGTCTTAATAAAGAGGAGGGGGGATATGGGTATGAAGCAATCCATGTCTATATAACGCACAGAGACCTTTCACCCCCAGCTCCCCCTTCCCCCCGCACACACACACAGGGTTCTCTAATCATTAGCTATTCTAATCTTACAAAGGTACAGAGTTTGGGGGGGGGGGGGGAGAGAGGAAGCCTGTTTAATATGGTGACTGATCGAAGTCTACGCAAATCAACCGCATTAATCGATTGGGATCAATAGGGAGAGAGGTGCGGTGGGGGGGGGGGTCGGACTGGCGTCAACAACAACAACACGTCATGCGAGCAGGCCTGGGGGACAATTCAATGCCTCATCCCTCCCCTTCCTCCCCAATACACGGAGTTTGTTTTTTTTTTCTCTCGTAGCTAGTTTTCCATGGCTTTAGTATAGAGGAATTTCTTCACACAAAAGATCGACATTAATATATAAATAATAAAAAAAAAGTGCGGTGGGACTCAGGCTTTAGACGCAGCAAAGACCTAAGTTCTTGGCTTATCATTATCATTACTATGCAGGATCTATGTTTTCACAGCTCTGTGCTGAGTCTTCACAGACTAAATTCCTAGTCATAACGTCTTTTGAGACGGGGAACGTGATAAGGTTACGTGGCGCATGAATACACGCACGAGGAAGCAGCGCGTGAGTTGTCAGCCAAACCGCGGTGTTATTTTTGAAATGGAAAAAAAAAAGAAAGGGATCAGGTGTCTGAACAAAGACTACATACGATCCATTCAGAAATGTGACCCATGCATTTACAGCCCTAGATAAACATGACTATTAAATGAGCCTGCTTGTTTTGAAGGCGTTGTGGCTAAGCTTGGTACAAGCTTTGTGTTGTTGTTTTTTTAAATCACGTGATATTGTAGATGGGTGTCAAGAGAGCACTGTGCTGTGATCACTCTTCAAATATTTCATGTGTAAATAAACACGTTCAGAGAAGTATGTACTGCCAAACCAAGTATTGAGCATGCAATACTTGTTTTGCCCATGCAACAAGATCGACTGGTTGCTGCATATGGCGAGAGGTTCCTCAATGAGTTCCTCAACGAACTCTAGAAATCCTTGTGTGGTGGTGGTGGTGGGGGGGGGGGTCTGATAGTCGTGACTCAAACCAGACTAGGAGTTAAGTGAAGATATGTTCCAAGTCATCATATCGCACTTCAGCATGCTGGATGCTGGTGAATGGTAGTTAAATCAAGGAAGTGTGACTGAAAAGGGCCGTACGCTGCCCGGTTTAGGGCTTCCATTGGATAAGAGCCCTTGTCCAGTAAAAGGTCCAGTCAAATTTGAAGCTATTGGGGCTCCAACAAGTACTTAAGCCCCAAATTTATTTTAAAATCGCCTGGACCTTGACCCCCCAAAAAAGGCCCCACTTTAGAGCATAATTTGCACACCACAGCACCAAAAAGAAACAACAGTTTAGAAATGTGTTACACATTTTGTGCCAGACCTTTCTGATCCAATGTTTAGTGCAATGAATTTCTTGATTAGGAAAGGACTCTCTTTAGGCCACACACATCATTCAAATCTGGACATCTTAAGAAGCAAGGGGGTGGGGGTCGGCGGGAAACGAAGGCAACCTGGAATTTAAAGTGACTGAAAGCTGTTGTGACCATTAGTGCCAGCAGCTGAGCCTCTCTAGAAAAAGCAAGTATAAGAAACAGCCTGTTTTAGAAATGGCCTGTATTAGAAACAGCAAGTATAAGAAACAGCCTGTGTTAGAAATGGTCTGTATTAGAAACATCCAGTATAAGAAGCAGCCTGTATTAGAAACTTCCAATATAAGAAACAGCCAGTATTAGAAGTAGTCTAGTTAAGGGCAGGGTAGACTCAGCAGAATTTCCCCTGATAAAGGCCCAACAAGACAATGTCATCTTGACAGCACCACAGGCTTTGATCAGTCTGATAAGGGCCCCTGTGGCAAGCACTTTGTTCAGACAGTCATACAATAAGGCTCTACCAGGTGCTAGGAGACACTCACCTGATGTCTTTGCTCAGCAACGTCAATACTGACAATGTCTTCTTCCAGCATCATGTCAGTCTGCTGGAACCAGGTGGTGACAGTCATCAAAACTTTCCTGTACATCTCCCTGTCCTCCTTCAGGTGCAGCAGCTCTTCCTCCTTGTCCTGCATGGCGGCCATGACCTTTGACTCCATGGAGTGCAGCTCTGCAAGCCTGACCTGTATTTCTGCTGGGACTTCCTTCCCCTGATTGGAATACTTCACCTCACTGGAGGCTTCCATGGTGCAGATCTGCTCCATGTGGATCAGCAGCTCCTGCTGGTAGATCTGTGATGTTATAAAATATTCCACGATTAGATTTTTATTTCTAGAATGTGAGAAAGTTTGACAACTTTTAACGAATCATTTCTTGTCACAATTTAACATTACTAGCTTTGATACTTTTTTTCCATTTCAATTCAAGACTTATCAAGGGAAATATTTTTTTTTTCAAAGTGTCCAGAAAAGGAAAAAAAAAAACGGAGTTGCAACGGGACCAGGGAACGGGACTCCGTATTATTTTTTTTCGGGGACCAACTATAGATGCATTTTTTTTTCGGGGCTAGGGTTAAGGTTAGGATTAGGGATAGGGTTGGGAGCAGTATCTATAGCTGGACCCCGAAAAAAAAATTCGGAGTCCAGCTATCGCGCATGCGCACATCACAGCCGTAAAAAAATAAAGTCCGTCTAGAGTGCTAGAGCGCATGCGCAATAATGCGCATCTATAGTTGGTCCCCAAAAAAAAATAATATGGAGTCCCGTTCCCTGGTCCCATAGCAACTCCTTTTTTTTTTCCTTTTCTGGACACATTTTTGAAAGAATAATTTTTTGTCTAACTTACTCTTAATTCATTGATGGTCTGTATACTTTCTGTGTGTGATTCAATTAAGGTCATAGTGCCCTGAAGCCAGATGCTAGTCTGGTCAATGTCCATCATCAACTTGTCTCTGCTTTCTATCTCCTCCTGAATGAGAGTTATTTCCTCCTTCACCCTCAGCAGAAGTCTGAAATAAGTTAAGGTCAAAATTAGATTTATATACTCGCAGACAGCGCTTAAAATGTGTAAAAAGAAACTAATTACAATTAAATCACTGATTTAATCCAAAAAGTATAATGAATTGAAAGTGAGTGAAATTGGAATTAGATATTGTCTTTTATTCGTTGCTTAAAACACCAAAAGCTCACCTCTCCCATTTTTCCATTAAGATAAGAAACTGTTCTTGGGATGCTATTTTAGCCTCAGCAGTTGGCAGGGACCTCTGTAAAGCAAGCCTACTGGAGTGGAGATGAGCAATTGTTGGCTCCATATTTTCAAGCTGCTCCTGGACTTCCTAGTCATTGAGGAGGGAAAAAAAAAAGAGCTCAAACGCCATCCGATTTTCACAACATGAAAATGTAAAATGCAGCAGACAGTTATAACAGCAGTGGTTCCCAGAGTGTCACTCACTACTGAGGACCAATGGATATTTCAGGTCATGGCATAAGTCCCTGCTATATCTCCTGTGGTGCCTCCATGGCCATAGCACTATCTGCCATGGTGGAGATGAAAGAAGGGCACCATAAATCAAGTCCCATTAGTGGTTTAGAGGATCTAAAAAAATTAAATCTCATATTGACATCAGGAGTGCACACACACACACACCAACTGGTGGGCAGCAGGGGAATTTTAAAGAATAGATGTGTGTCTAAAGCTCAAAATTTAATGAATCTTTATTTAAAGAATAGATGTGTGTCTAAAGCTCAAAATTTCATGAATCTTTATTTAAAAAATAACAATTATATGAATGTAAACAAAAGTGCACAAAGATAAGGATTATGTGTAACGATTACAGAAAAAATTAGTGACATGAAAAAAAGTCACACGGCATGATAACTTGATTAGTTTTTCTGTTTTACCATCTGGAGAAGATGTTTCATTTTAACAAGATAAAGTTTTCAAAGGCGAAATCCCCAATTTATCTGGGAAGTAAACATGTTTTAATGTGCAGTTTTATTATAAAACATCTTTTTTTAATTTGGAGGAAAATTATCTTATTACTTCATGAATTTCGAAATGTTAAATAAACATAAACTGTGTTAAAAGACGTGTTGATGGTCTCAGAAAATGTCGTTTGAGAACCAGTGTATTGTGATATTGAAATATAATTTAGAATAAACATTTGAAAATAGTGTAAAATTTAATAAAACAAATAGGCAACATGCTTGTGATTAGATTAAAAAGATGCAGGATTTAATCAAGCTTCAAAAGAGCTCATCAAACACGTGTAAAAAAATTATTAACAGTATGCATAGTGCCAAAAGATTTGATGAAGTATTTTAATCCTTTTAGAAGCTTATGGCATCATAAGGGATTAAACTGCCTAGCTGCTGATTTGAACCCAACACCTTATGGATGACTGTTATGGATACATTCTTGAATATATTTTTGTAGAAACAAAAAATAATATAAAAAAATCCTGGTGAAATAAAAATGTTTTTTTCCCCCTACCTTTAGTTCATCAAGACGATGACAAAGTCCAGAGTAGGAATACGTGTCATAAGTAGCCAGTAAGATTCTGGACTCTGTCTCTTGGATGCTGACCAGCAAAGAGGCCATGATGGTGTTCAACTCACTCCACTGGCTATCTATACCCTGCGTTGGATGAACATTTTTTGAATATTTTAAATTATGTCGGCAGTTGGCAGTCACATGAAAGTAAATATTTGTGTGTTGAATCTTTTTTTTTTAATTCTATTCTACAGACGGTCAATTCAGTTGAGGTGAAGTGTTCCACGTTTAGTTATATATCAGACACTGTAGGGATTCAAGTGATGGACAGATCATAGTATATAAGACTGACCTACTGTAGCATGGTAACATCTACCTGGCATGTGTTTAACATGCATCAGCTAACCCAGCACAGGTAAAACTATGCCATGAGTAAACCTAAATCCCAGAAACAATATTGACTTTGTCCACATCTACCAAAGTACCAAAAAAAACTTAAAATGCAAAAAAAAAAAAAACCTAGTCAGAGACCAAATTAAATTAAAAAAAAAAAACATAGATTTTGAAAAACAGTCTTTTTTTCTTCATTTAAAACATTTTAATATAATTCTTAATTCTTCATGCTTTATATTTTCTTCACGTTTAAAAAATTTTGTGTCTGGGTAGAATCAAATCAAAGTGATTCTCTCAGAAAATTTAGACCATCAATAAACAAATTACAAGTACCCTAACCCAACAAGTATTTTATTACTTGAAACTGTTTTTTTTTTTTAAATAGTGTATTAAGTAAAATAAAAAAACTCTGACAAAAATCATTGGTTTCAATTATGTAGTTGGATTATTTAATATGCAGATTGTGGGGGAGGTGTATAGATAAATACAAGTCTAGAATAGAACAAACAAAAGTTTTGTGATGCTGTTACTGACAAACAATAAACTAGATCAGCACTAATCCTTTTGAAAAAATAATTGTACTATTAACAGTCAATATTTGCATTCAGTAAGCCAATGAAGAAAACCATATAAAGAACAGAGTCAAATTTATTAGAATATAAGTAACTAAAGATTCCTTTGAAGAGCAGCAGATGAGGTCCACCAGGGCAGATGAAGTAGTGCTCACCTGGTTCTACTTGCCATGGCATTCTATAAGATAGTGCGGATGGTACAATGGCCGGCACATTGGACAATCAATGTTATTTATCTATCTACATAAAGCCTGGTGGACTATGGATTGTTGGGGATTGAACTTAGGGCCTTCACATTGACAGTCATGAACTCTTTAACTGATGAGTGAGACAGAGGCAGGAAAAAGGTCACACTGATTGGGGAAATGAATGGGATGGTGGGAATGAGGGTTCCTCTTTTGGGATGACGGGATCCAGGGCAACCAGGCTGAATTTTATACACGTACCACTAAATCCTGAGAAATTCTCTTATTCCCAGGGTCTTTGATCCCAGGATCAAAATTTAGCTCTTAGTTAAAGAAATTAAAATATTTTCTTATTTCAAAGTAGTTGGATTTTGCAGCAAGAATTTTTTATATATTTTTTTCACACATATATATCAGTTTAAATAGACAATATTTTGTTGATCACTAGAGCAGATTCATTCCATCTAGCAGCTGTGATACAATCTTTTATTTGCAGCCCTTAAGATAATTATTTTGGTTGATTAGTGGACTACTAGTAAAGGGCCAACAAAAACAAACAGTTTTTTTCATGTGTCTTGAAACAAATTCATCATTATAGACTGACTACAGAACTATAGAGTCACACTGTGGATACAACACTCTTTAAAACAAACCTTAGTGGGGGGGGGGGGATATAGACTATCAACAAAAAAATATTATGAGTTGCAGATTTTGATACTCCTGTGAAACAAAAAATATGCACAGGCATTTTGACACAGTTGAAACTTGAGTAGTTTGTTGTACACTTTTTGTGTTTTATTGATTAGAATTGAAATGGGGCAATCTCAGCAGATGAATCTCAGATGAATCATCATTTTCTAACGAGTCAGTAATATTGATTTTCTTAAATTTATTGATGTCCTTTAGTTAAATATTATTTAACACCTTTCCATTCAATTTTTATAATTGGTAAAAAAATGGTTACCAGTTTCAAGTCTTCAAAGAAACAGACATTTTTTTTTTTATTTTCCCATTAAAATACACAACTTTTTGCCCATTACAGGGATTGTATATAACTAAATGAAATGCTATTAAAAAAAAGGCAATTAGTATAACCTCTCTTATTTAAACTAACTTTTAATGCATTTAAAAAATAATATATCACCGGGAAGAGAACCATTGTCATACAGCAATAAACAAAACACCAGGAAATGAGACACCCTCGTGGTAACAAAGGATGTCAATGTTTGGTGAACTGCAACAAGTTGATGAAATATACTCTAGATCAGAGTTGGACCAACTACATCCCACAGACCAAGTTGGCTGTCAATCTTTTCTGTGCTCCCCCTCATTTGGGCAAGGGGATTTTATTTAACATTTGATTTATTTTAGTACTCAAAATCTCTTTATCCATCTGCTCTTTGTCCGGCCTTCCTATCAAATTTAGGAACTCACAGTGGCCCACGATTCAAAAAGTTTACCTACCCCTGTTCTAGATCATTCTACTTCATCTCCAGACTGACACACATACCAATGTTTATACCAGTGTTGGTTTATTACTAATATAGTAGATCTCATATAGTAGATTATATCCTTTTAATTTCTAAAATAAATGTAAATATATGTCACAGGGTATTCCCTATGACAGTGCACTAAATGAATGTTTATGTTGAACGGAGTTAGAAAAGGTGCGACGTAGTGACGGTTGTTGTTGTTGAAGGAGAATACATTGTGTTGACTAACCTCGAGTATTGTTGTTTGTATTCATTCATAAGTATATTGTGATATTTGGGGGCTCGTCTAAAAAAAAAGAACGGTTTTCTGAAAGGTACGTCACACGTTTATTTTTTATCAACATGAATCCCAATTCTCAAGATGTCTTGATGGAGTCTTACCGTCAGAAGGGGGGCAGCAATAGGATTACAGGCGATAAATTGAGTGATTTTATCGAGAATGCAATGGCGCGGGACGAAAGAGCGAAGGAACGAGAGAGGCAGAAGAAAGAAAGAGAGGCTCAACTACGAATGGTGGAGATTGAACTAGAAAAGGAAAAACTACGAGAGGTGCCGTGCTCGTCTAAAATGAAACAGAGAGAAGTCTATGAGGACAAAGATAAACTTCAAAAGGAGGTAGAAGATATACATAAGGAGATGGAGAGGCTACAAGGTATCATTCAGTCAGTCGTACATGCAAAAAAATGTCGAAAGCTGAAAGAGACCCCATCTTCAAAGATGTTCAATTCAGAGTACGATAAGGAAGAAGACAGAGAACTTAAGAAGTATTACTCAAGATTGAGAGAACTTAAAGCACAGCTAAAGGTGAAGCAACCGCAGCTAACAGCTTGGTATGATAATAATTAAAATATGGTGTCAAAAGGTGAGAACATGCTGGCAGAGATTGAGAGACGAGTTCAAGCAAGGAAGGAACAGAAGGAGGAGGAAGAGGAGGAGGAAATAGAGTCGGCTTGGAAGTATTTTGGAAAGAATGAATCTGAAATTAAACAATTAGAATTAGAAGACCAGCAGATGATGCAAAGACAACAAGTCAGGGCGAAGCACGAACATATAGAGAGAACGACGTTTGACACTGCTGAACACAGTGGCCGTGTGAGGTATGAACAACGATCATTGGGCAATTATCGATTTGCAGAAGTGAGTCAGGAGGTCAGTAAACAAAGGAATAAATTAAGTTCTGACAATAAGACAGAGGTTAGACAGAAGGTAGATCTGAGTTGTCAGACTGTTGTCGTGCAGTTGAAGGCGATTTCATGTCAAACAGAAGTCAAGCAGAGGAAGGAGATGTCATGTCAGACAGAGATCAGAGAGATGAAGGAGGCGGCATGTCAGACAGAGGTCATGCAGGTGGAGATGTCATGTCAGACAGAGGTCATGCAGAGGAAGGAGATGTCATGTCAGACAGAGGTCTGGCAGAGGAAGGAGATGCCATGTCAGACAGAGGCCATACAGATGACGAATGCGGAATGTCAGGGGAGGTCAGCCAACATGCTGAGGCGACCTGTCAAACGGATCATACGACAGAGTAAGGCAGTACAGCAGAAGGTGGAAAAGATACAGGAGGCAAAGAAGATACAGAAGGTGAGGGATGATGAAGATTGTTTTCATGACAACCCTGTAAAGATTAAAAAGCATTCCGTTGTCTACAAAAAACTGGAGAACATTGAGACAACGTTGAACGTTGAGACTAAGCAGAACGTTGAGGCAGCAGGCCAGACCTCCGTGCAGGTACTCACGTCTGGCAGTACAAATGATTCAGAACCTGTGTGTTACAAAACCTGTGGGATATCCACATCACGGGAAAGAAGTACTGGGCCTGTAGGGTACCTAGGCGACCCTTTCTTCTGGCTGAAGTTCATGAAGCGTAAAATATGTCTGGCCATCTTCATTGGTTTCATCGTAAATATATTTCAAATTCAACAGGCTATCCAGCTCGGGGAAAACTATTTCTCGGCCAGCGAAGAGTGGAGAGAATACTTCGACCTCGGCAATGTGAACAACATACCAAACCACATCACCTACATGAGCTGCACTTTGGCTGTGGTTTCATTTATCAAAATACTCTATCAGACCTTTACTCTGGCCTACAGGCACCTGGGGGTCATCACCATGGTCGCCTATGAATCGTTCGGCTACTTCATACTTCAGAGAGGTCATGCACCCTTGAACTTCCTGAACAAACGCAAATCCATCAACGCCAGAGTAACCGATGGGTGTTGCTACTACCAGACGTCACAGTTATTGTGGAGGTGCTACCTGGGACCAGGTGGTGGAAAAATTATCTAAACAACCGAGAGATGACAGAACCGGCATCAAGGACACAGGTGTTTGGAAGGCAGACGACAGCAGCCCCAAAGACACTTATTTAGTGATTGAGTAGACATAACTATTGTTATGTTATTTGAATTTATTGTAATTTTTTTCGTTATAATATATGTATTCGATGTCATGTTACCATAATTGCCATTAATTGGTCATTTTGTTAGTAATGAATATTACTAATTAGGACATTCGGTTGGATAGGATACATTTTAAGTTATTTGTTTATTGAAGGGGAAGATGTCCCAGAACCATTATGTTATTATTTGGCATTTTGTTAATACGTATATTCAATATATTATATTTTGTTGTTAACATTGTTTATGGGAGGTTATTATTCTCAAGTGCACTAAATGGAGGTTTACTGTTGTGATGGTGGTTTGTTGGATTTTGCAGCCACATCAGGGCTGGGTACCTGGGGTTATCTTGTTCTTGATGATGTTATTGATTGTATTTGGTTATCCTTTTTATAAGTAAAAAAACAAAAAAACAATTAGCATTGTTTCTGTAAAGGTGGAGGGTATGTCACAGGGTATTCCCTATGACAGTGCACTAAATGAATGTTTATGTTGAACGGAGTTAGAAAAGGTGCGACGTAGTGACGGTTGTTGTTGTTGTTGAAGGAGAATACATTGTGTTGACTAACCTCGAGTATTGTTGTTTGTATTCATTCATAAGTATATTGTGATAATATACTACCTCCACATCAGGGGACAGATGGTCATTTGGTGTAGAATCTTTGACTAGACATAGGGATCCTAGATGGGATCCAAGGATTTTAGCAGGTCCTGTTTAAATGGATACCTGTCATAAGGTGGTGGGAAAATACTGGTGGGCATTGTTCTAGCCACACACTCCATTAATATGGAAACAGATGAATTCTACACTTCGTCTATCCCAATGGTCTTCATGATTTAAAGAGAAAAAAACTTTTTTTTTTTTCCATTCTCTCTCTCTCTCCCCCCCCCACCCTCCCCACTTTCCAAATTTAAGTGTACAGTACTTTCAATAAATACAAATAATGTTTCCCAAATGTAATGACAAGAGTGCATGACTCAAGTCTGCTAAATGGCACTTCAACTTACACAAGGAGTCATAAATGTGTACAATGAAGTCAATTTTTTTCCCCCGCCCATCATAAATCAGACTGACGGTCTCAGCACTGAAAAGAACTTTCACAAATGTAGACAATGGGCAATACAAACAGAGATAAGCAGAAGGAAACAAAGTAAAACCTGGCTCTGGATATTAAAAGTCCAAACTGGCAACTGCCATAAATCTTCCACCAGCTTAACAGATTTATAAAAATAAATATATATAAGACTTTGAGAAGATAAGAGCTTACCTTATCAAATGGGCGAGAAAGAGAAAAGAAAATGTGAAAAGCTTACGTCTAGGGACACAATTCTGGCTTCAACTTGATTGATCAGAGTTGTCCATCTGCTGTTCATGGTACCCATCAAATGACTCAAGGCATCAAGACTTTTGCTATTGGCCATTCTTTCCAGGTCACGCACCATTTCACTGATGTTTGAAATTAATGGTCTGTTGTCTTCTACATTTTCCAAAAATGTCTAGAGTGGGGAGAAAAATGTAATTGAACTTTCAAAAAATATTTTAAAAACATTTATATTATCTATTAAACGACCCTTAAAAGTTATTTGTTAATTGAACTTCAAATAATAAAATAATAAAAAAATTTATTGACATTGTGTATCAAAAGAACATTGCAAAAAAAAAAGTTTTGATGTAATAAATTGCCCGATAAAATATTAAAGAACATCACTCGAAAAATCATATAGGTTAACTATTTGTAAAAATAAGTAAATACTTCACAGATTACAATAATAACAAAATAAAGAAACATGACAACCCTGTAGCATCAGTTTTCAGTTATAGTTATAATCAGACATCCTTGAAAGTGTTGTACACAATAACTGAGTTGTTTAGATTATCTTGTTTACCTTACTTACATGACAAAATCTCAGAGCCTTAAGACAAAGAGTTTTAATCCTCTGTGGATCTAAGACCATTATGACTACCTTCTCACTTCACTCAAAAGCAGTGAAACTAAAATGGCATCATAGCATTATAATGAACTCACAAGAACTATACATCAGAGAATGAGGATGAAAGTAGAGGGAATGTTAAAAACATCAATTTATTTTACATGCCTTAGCTTTGTCCAAATGTGTCTGTACACTGTCAGGGCTTGCATCAGAACACTTGTTGATTTCTAGCCAATCAGCTTCCAGAGCGTCTAACTTGTTGCTCAGTTCGCATGCGCTTTCCTAAAATTAAAATACAGCAGTATTAATCAGACAGTTGTAAAAAATTAGCTGTCTGTGAAAGCTTCATTAATGTGGACAGCAGTTGAAGGGAGGTAATTTACCTGCAGTTGTCTCCACTGTTCAGACTTGCTCTTCATTACACTGATCTTAGTTTGCGATGTCAGCAAAACATTATTGTATTTCTTCTTGCTGTTTTTCAACATTTCCTTCAATGTGATGCTGTCGTTGGTGTCTAGTGTGGGGAGCAAATCTTTAGCCAGTTCATTTATTTGACTTAATGTATCTTCAACTTGGCTCGCGTCAGAAAAAAAATCCTGAAATGAACAAGAATTAATGCTGAAATCTCACTTTCATTTCCTTGTGAGTCTGTTAATTCAAATAAGTGTTATGAAAAGGAAAATGAAAAGTAAAACTAGTTACTTTAAGGTCTTTAACAATGCAGGTATTCATATTAAGCCAGTAAAGTTTTAAAGAATATTTCTTATTATGCTACACTTTGTAATTTTATTAAATCATTATTTATTTTGTTTTCAAAAGTATACAAAAAATAGACTAAATGACATCATTTTTTTTATATTTAAAAATGTTTCCAGTTTCACTTTCACACCTTAAAATTAGTTATCTTTAAAGTCAATTTAAAAAAGCAGGTTTCCTTTTAAATCCTTGAAAGTAGGAATAAACTAATGAATAGATACACTGTATTAATGAACTAACAGCAAGGTCACTGTATGTTTCCTCAAGTGTATCATAGTCCAAACCATCATAACCAGAGTCCAGCAGTTCTGAGGCTTGTGACAACCAGTCTGAGGCATTTCTAGCACAGGTTTCAAACTGTTTTCTTTTGCTGTGAGCTTCATCTAGGTAACTTTCCTTTTTCAATACAGCTGCCTGTAAATTAAGAATAAAAAAATATATGGCTGAAAATTAGAAATAAAATGAAATCTCCAAATTTATTCAATTATACATCGTTAAATTTTTAATGAAGTATTTCTATAAAAAATTCTGGCCTTAAACTGCAAGACTGAAAAACAGTTACCATGGTTAACTCTTCCAGCTGATCTATCTGTTTCAATTTGGTTGTAATTTCTGGTGGAACTGGTAGCGCCAACTGTTGGCAATGTTTCACTTGATTGTCAGCCAGACATTTTACTTCTTTCAGTTTTGCTGTTGCTTCTAAGGACGTTAACTGTCAAAAAAAATGTGTTTAAAGCTTTAAAAATAAGACTTGTTAAATGAAATAATGTACACACGTACAACAGCACATGTCTTATTGAAAGGATTATATTTACTTATGAAGTCATAACAAATTCCCTGGGGCATGCTGTTTGATAAATATAAAAAGATGTTGCAGGCTGCAATTATAAGTGACATAAAAACAATATTCAATTAATTTTCCATATAATGTTTCACCTTTAACTAATATTAACTTTAAAATCAGCCATAGAATCCTGCCACAGTCCAATGTAAACCACCTCAACTGGGGAGAAAACTGTCAATCTGGAGGGGGGGGGGCTTTCTTACCACTGCAAATTATGGGCCTTTTTGAGCCAGCACTTCCTAAACTGATTCTCTTTTGATAATGTTTTAATTATTTGTGCACGAAAATATACAAAATATGAACTCTGTGAGTAATTACCAACTTTTCTGAATACATCATCTTAAGTAATGCATTAGCCCAGAGAATAATACAAGATCTCTTATTGATTTGGTTACTGCTAAAGTCATTTATGTGCTTATTTTTCAATGGATAATTTATTTTTTAATCCACATTAATTTTGAATAATTAACACTGCACATGTTCAAGAATCATATTTCCCAAAAGATAATAGTACTTATAATTTGTGCTGTTAGTAAGGCTTAATAATCATGCTAGGGCTTGTTAAATTTATTAGCTGCTATTTTTGGGAAAACTGTACCATTAATATGCATTAATTTTGTGTAGGACAATCAATTAGCCTTAAATTGGCTGGTGACATTTGAGTTGACTGCAACATACCTTATGTTTATCTATAACCGCTGAGACTTGAGCTTCATCCAGTGGGACAGATGTGCAGGATGCTATCCAATCCTCTCTGTCTTCGAACCAGGCTACCACTGTGTCCACTGCTGTTTCAAACTGTTTTCTCCCCACTTCCGCAGACTCCATGAGTTGTTGGTAGCTATGCACATTTTCTCTCAGCTTTTTACACTAAAGAATTAAATATTTTAAATTGGTTTACCGATTAGTTGCTTTGTTTACATTAATCTCTTTTTTTTTTTTTACAAAAACTATTAATAGAAAACAGAAAATAGTACATAAACACATCTCACTAAAGTGTATCAACAATTATATAATGTTTAAATTATAAAAAAAAATGTTGCTACCCTTTGATTCAAATCTTGTACTCTTTCAGTGAATGGAGTGACATCTGGCACATCTTGTTCAATAATTTTCGCCCTCTCTAAAGCTTTTGACAGTTCACTATCAGTGATGTCAAGTTTCTCTGATATCAGCTGCAGTGACAAACAAGCAAAAAAACATTATAATAAACAAAAAACTATTTTAAATGGTGCTAAAAATAGCCACATTAATTAAATAATCCATGGTTTTTTCTAGACTGGGTCTGACCAGTGAAGTTATTTTTCTCTGAGCAAGTCATTCGTAACACGCTAATGACTATCCCCAGATGTAGTGCTGCATATAATTGCAGGAACTCAAAAAAGAAATTGTGGGAGTTATTTAACCTTATTATAGAAATAAGAAAAAAGATAACTTGAAAGTCAACTTTTCATTTGCTCTATAATCTACATCAGAATTAATGTATTGATTAATGGAGCACTTCTTTCTAATAAAACTTCTAGTACTGGGGTGATTTTGTCTGGCTCCCAAAGAGCTAATTTTTTATTTTTGTGTAAAAGATGTTGATAAACTGACTGTTGTGATGTATTGTAAGTATTGTTTCCTATACATAATAACTGACATGGGGCTTTAATCAACTTGGATACTAATACAGGTCTCAGCAGCACATTTCTCACTTCTAAATAGAGGGGCTTGACATCATAAATATTTTTGTTCAAATGGCGCCATTGTTTGAAAATATAAAGATCCGAATAAATATTCTTTACATAACCCAATAAAACATGTTTTGTACCAACTTCAAAGCATGATTCAAAGAATAAAGAAATAAAGGCAGTATTGCACATGAAATACACTCGATAAAAACTTTAAAAAATGAGGTGTCAAGAATAATTTATCACCTTCATGTTTTCATATTTGGACAGGCTTTGACTTTCTGTCACCAACGCCTCACATTCAGCCAACGATGAGTTTTGCTGTGATAAATGTTGCTCAAACTCTTCACGCAGCTCCACAGCTTTCTTGCACATCTCAATGCCATGGGTTATTCTGTGTAGCACTGACTTGTACGATTCAAGGACTCTCAAAATGTTATCTTTCTGATACCACTCTCCAAGGTGCTGAAACTTTCCCTCCAAATAAAAAAGCTCTGTGATGTAAGGCTCACAGTCCACAAGTTTTTGTTTTAATGCCTAAAAGATAAATAAAGTATTAAAAAAAAATATAACTTTATAAACGAAAAAAAAAAAGTGTAAAAGAAACTAGACAGCAATAATTCGTCACCTCATGGCTGTATAGCAAAGCCTGAGAATTATCTTGGTGTGGCCCCGATGACAAACTGAGATTTTTAAATTCACTTTCAATAGACTGAATGAATTCTTCACTCTGTGAAACTTTTTTCTGCACCTCCGTTTGCTCTGACAATGAATCATTTAATTTCTTTTCTTGCGCTGCAATTTGTGCACATATGCTGACGATAAAATAAAAAGTTTCCTTTAACACAATTGAAAAGTTTCAGAGAAATAATTACAGAAACTGCAACAAAAAAAGAACATCATTAATCATAATGATGGTAAAACACATCATGAGATTTATTATTATCTAAACAAAAAAAAATGAAATTTAATTTCCTTTCGTAATTTTCTGGAGTGTTATACATGTATTGGGAATGATGTATAGGGGGGGGGGGAAAGAAAATAAAGAAAGAGTTTATTTGTCTTATATCAACTACATAACTGACTTGTACCTTGTTTAAAGAACACAGCTGTTTTTTTTACCTGTGAAAAGTTGAGGTGATGAAGTCGATCTGCTGCTGCAGATTGAGCTGGTCAGACTCAGACAGCAGAAGAAAAGAACTCTGTTTAAATTCAGTTATTTCTCGTAGTAAAACTTCATACGTGGGAACCATGACACTGAGACCCTAAGTCAACAAAAAAAGTGAAAGTATTGTGTAAGTGAAAGTATTGTGTAAAGTGAAAGTATTGTGTAAGTGAAAGTATTGTGTAAGTAAAAGTATTGTGTAAGTAAAAGTATTGTAAAGTAAAAGTATTGTGTAAGTATTTACAGAACAAATCTAAAAAGCTGCCATTCTTTTCATGTTTTGAAGATCTATTGTAGCAAAGGAATTTTATAAAACATTTCCTAAGCTTTAGTTGAGCTTAGCACTAAATGAACTCTAAAAAGATTCCCAATTTATCAAACTTTCATATTACTAAACTTAAAAAAAACTCAAAAGCAAGGTCATCACCTTTAAAAATTTGACAATAACAGGTTTTCAATAACTGGCATTGATGAGGATGACAACAGAAATAAATGTTCATGGGACTAAATATGTTAGGTGAATGAAGGTGACAGTGAATTGACTAAATATGTTAGGTGAATGAAGGTGACAGTGAATTGACTAAATATGCTAGGTGAATGAAAGTGACAGTGAATTGACTAAATATGCTAGGTGAATGAAGGTGACAGTGAATTGACTAAATATGCTAGGTGAATGAAGGTGACAGTGAATTGACTAAATATGCTAGGTGAATGAAGGTGACAGTGAATTGACTAAATATGCTAGGTGAATGAAGGTGACAGTGAATTGACTAAATATGCTAGGTGAATGAAGGTGACAGTCGATCACAAATAAATCAAATTAAGGTTAAGTAAAAAAAAAAAAATTTCAGCCAAAAAACAAATGCTGTGAAAAAGACATAAAAAATAAAGGTAGTTTAAAAATGTTTCTATGTTGAATTCTCAGCTAAGAAATCACCTTTATGACTTGCAGTTTTTCTTCAATAACTTCCAAAGTGAGTGTCCATGGTAAAATTTCCTCAAAATGTCGACTTGACTCTTTAAACCACAGCTCCATCTTTAGACAGTTGCCTTCAAACTTTTTACTTGACAGTAAAAATGTCTGAATGCCAATCTCTTTCTCTGACAGTCGCTTCAGTAAATCTTCGTGTCTACCTGATATTTCTGATAGATTAAAGAATTGAAGTTCATTAAAAGTTTATTTAAAATAAATATTTTTAATACCTACTTAATTATTTAACATCTTTTTTTTTTTTTTTTTTGGAATAAAAAAAATTAACCCCAATAAAAAAAAAAAAAGTACCATGTACAACACTTTTCAAATGCTCTCGTGCATGATCTGTCATATTTTCCATCAGGTTTTCAGCGTTTGACTTTATTTCAACCATGTTCCTTAACTGAGCTTTAACCTTTGCATGTAGGGACTTTTCAAATATGAAAATATATTTAAATGCACTACATAGTAAAAAAAATAAACAACCTAAAAGTAAACTATTTTTTTAAAACAATTTAAATATTAAAAAAAAAATTCATGTCAACAAAGAAATAAAGATGTCATTTAAAAGTGGAATTAACATAATTTCAATGAACTAACAAAGTAATTGTGTTTTAATAGAATTATATTTCATTGGCTGCTGGGTATTTCTATGACCCATTTTTAAAAAAAAAATATTTGTGGATTTAAAAAAAAATTAAATTCATTAAAATTATGTAATTGACATTTGTAACAACAGGCTTTAGTTTTTACCTTGCATTTATCTAAATTTTTCTCTGACTGTGTTGAAGGCAGTGCATAAATGTTGAGTGACTTCAGCTCATTTTCTCTCTCTTGCAGAAGTTTGGATTCTCTTTCAACTTTCTCTGTGAACTCCATCCTCAAGTTGGTCATGTCTTCCAGCACTTGGAACTTCTCAGTCAGAGAGCTGTAAATCTCATTGTGTTTTGTCTGCATTGCACACATTAACTTCTCCAGGGCGTCTTTCTCTGGGGTGGGTAGATCGGCAACGAGAACATGAGCCTTTTGGCGGACATCCTGTAAGCTGACTTGTTTCTCATTCAGCAGTGTCGCCAAGGCCTGGTATAGAATACACAGAAAATGAACGATTTGGATACGTAATCTGTTTGAATGACAAAGCACACTAATTATCTATCAAAACAGATGAGATCGCTTAGAGCTTCATAATTTAGAAAAAAATGTTTTAAACTAAAGGCACGCATGAAATATATTAAAAAATTGAATTCAACGACTAACCTACCAACTAAAAGTACGTGTCAATAAAAGAAATTTTAAAAAAATAAGCAATCTATCATGTCCTACCCTTGCACACAGTCTTATCCTTTGCCAGCAATCTATCATGTCCTACCCTTAAACAGTCTTATCCTTTGCCAGCAATCTATCATGTCCAACCCTTGCACACAGTCTTATCCTTTGCCCAGTTCTTTAATACCCTCCCTACCACAGGTTAACTTAAAGCATCAATACACTCAAACAAATTTGACTCATTTAGGCTCTTCAAATTAAATTATTGTTTTTTTTTAACAACAAGTACAAGAACATGATGGCTGTGAACTTTGACATATCACTGATGACTTTAATTGATCAGTTTAATGTTGTTTTAATGTATGAGATTATGCTCAAGTTGTGAACTTTTAATAAGGGGTAGAATAGGGACACAAATAGTACATTATCTCCCTTTAACGTTAATCTTTTATTTCCTACAACATTAATACAGTTGTAGCCTTATTTTTAATCTTAAAATACTAAAGAAAAAAGCAACATCTACTGCCTTATGACCTTTAGGGTACTTATCCTCTTCTGGACATCTTCCACCGAGTGCCCGTCTAGTTGCTCTATGTTAGTTGTGACTTCCTGTTGCTCAAGCCACAGAAGATATTTTTCTGCTTCTTCTTTGATAGCATCAAGATCACCTTGAATAGTTTTGTAGCCAGTGAATTTACGCTGGATTCTGGCTTCAAGTTTGTTTAGGGAGCTCTCAACATCTCTGATTGGTCAAGAGGAAGAAAATGGTGGATTAATGTGGGTGGGGCAGGGCCACAGCGAGAGGGGAGGAGAAGACCTGAATGCTTGTCATGAGCCCCATCACTTTTGAAATTAAGTAATATTATTATTAATTTATTAAAATAGGAAAGGCGGCCCTGATTGTCAAAGCTAGTCTGGGGCCCAAGGCTTTCTGATGGCATCCCTGAGTGAGGATATTTATTTTTATAAACTGGTACCAAATCAATATTATTATAAACTAGCTGTACCCTGCAAAACCTTTGCATAGTTATATCCCCTTAGGCTTGATCAGTTGGCTAGGTTATTTTTGGTTTCGGGCAGATCCTATTTTTTCATGATAGTATTTTAAACTGGAATACTGTTGTATTAATTCTTTACTTTCGATTTAACGCAGAGCCCAAATCGCTTATATATATATATATTATTCTCTTAATTCTAAAATAATCCTTTCAATTAAAGGTTTATCATGATTTATAAAAAGAAAGTTAAAAAAAAGATATGAAAAAAATATATCGATCAAAACCCTTTGGATTATTCTAATTCAAAAGGTTGTATTTATTTAAGATTGCTAAAATACAAAGTCACATGAATGAAGTAAAAAAAAAAAATAAACAAAAATTATAAAGGGGAAGGATTGTGGCGTGATAAAGATATTGTGGACCATTGAACTTGGTGTCCTGGGTTCGATCTCCAGTAAGAACCAATGGAATTTTCGGGTCATGGTGAAAATTTAAACCAAGTCTCCTGTGGCCACGGTGGGGATGGAATAAGGGCACAGCAAAAACAGTCCCATAGTCGTTGATAGGATCTAAGAGATAAACATGTCATCTTTACAGGGACTACCAGAGAAAATATTTAAATTTTTAACTTTTTTTTTAAATGCCTTTTTTGTCACATGAATCTGTTACCTGCTAAGCATGGAAAAGTCTCGCAGTAGTAACCCAAAGCTTTGGTAATTGTAACCATGTACAAACTAGGGGTATTGTTACCATGTACAAACTAGGGGTATTGTAACCTTGTACAAACTAGGGGTATTGTAACCATGTACAAACTAGGGGTATTGTAACCTTGTACAAACTAGGGGTATTGTAACCATGTACAAACTAGGGGTATTGTAACCTTGTACAAACTAGGGGTATCATAACCATGTACAAACTAGGGGTATCGTAACCATGTACAAACTAGGGGTATCATAACCATGTACAAACTAGGGGTATCATAACCATGTACAAATTATGGGTATCGTAACCATGTACAGACTAGGGGTATTGTAACCATGTACAAACTAGGGGTATTGTAACCAAGTACAAACTAGGGGTATTGCAACCATGTACAAACTAGGGGTATTGTAACCATGTACAAACTAGGGGTATTGTAACCATGTACAGACTAGGGGTATTGTAACCATGTACAAACTAGGGGTATTGTAACCATGTACAAACTAGGGGTATTGTAACCATGTACAAACTAGGGGTATTGTAACCATGTACAAACTAGGGGTATAGTCCCTTCTTTTTCTCACTAATGGGAAGCAATAAATGGAGCATCAAATGGATACCAAATAGATTGTTTCAACAATGACTTCATTCTTGAATTCAAATATCAGCCTCATTATTGATGTAACTCAGCAATGCATCAAGATTTAAACTAATCAGCATCAAATCCACGCTCTATCAAGGGGATGAGAAGAATTAGGACAGGTCCAACAAATATTGCGAATAATTGTTTTCTAAGATGATTGTGGCCATAGAGCCCCTAGCCTCCCCACCAAAAATCTTCACTAAATTACAGGTCACTCTGAATGATGACCTGAGGCTCAAACTATTTACGTTTTAAAAAAAAAACAACACACTTCAAAACTATTTTATCAAAGCGATTACAGCCAATAAGATTTAGATTGAACTACTCCAGGGTAGGGTGAGTGGGTGGTGATTCTTGTGTCCAATCCCAGATTTGGAGACCCAGCGACTCCAGTCACCTATGTCCTCCATGACAATTTATTTCTAGACTGTGCTGAGAATGTATTTAGTTATTGGTTGGATCGAGAGATAAACATCTCGTCCTTTCATGAACACCATAAGGAAAATAAAAAAAAAATTAACATAACTTTCTGGTTACGTTATTCATTGGGAATCATTTACAGGGGAAAATGAAATAACGGAAATTGAGAGTTTATTTGTTCCTGAATTAGTCTTGTATTAACTACATGCCTGACATTGACCTTGTTTAAAGACGTCCCTGATATGAGTTACAACTAGCACTCAAGTAAATTGTACCTGGAGAATGGTTCCTTGAAGCCTGACAACACTATATGTCAATATACTCCCACCACTCACCTGATTTTGCCTTCAATGAGATTTCTGTCATGTAGACTCAGCCTGGAGGATACCGTGTCACTCTCTTCTTCAACCTTTGGAATTATCTCCCTTAGCTTAGCTACTTTTTCTGCAAGTTTCTACAGTGGTAAAAATAAATGCAAAGTTATTTGGAAAATTGTTTAATGTGTAAAGAGTACTTCGTGTTTATGTACAAATTAACACCGACGTTAATGAAAAAAAAACTGCCAAAGGTTTATCTATCTTTTTTTTAATTAAGATTTCCTTATTTCAGATGCTAAAAAAATATTTTAAAACCATCAATTAAAGAACCGAAATATTTGTTTCGTCACTGAAACATCAAAATATTAATAACCTGTCTTGTTAAAAAAAAAATGTCAGAATACTGACTGTCAGATCAACCGTGATGCAACTTTAATATACGTCAATGTGAAGAAAATTATTAATCAACTAAATTTTAATGTGTCTGACACCAGGTCTACAATGATTTCAATCTTTCCATAAGATAAAGAGTAAAGGGTAACAACTCTCTGAAAACAACAGATGTCCACATATTTAAAATATGCAAAATTTTGGGAATCATTTCAAATTTTTCTTAAAATAAATAATCGGTATAAACCCATTCTAGGGGACGGGTGGTCATGTGGTGCAAAGCGCTTGACTGTTGACCGTAGGGTCCCGGGTTCGAATCTCAGTAAGAACCTTGGGATTTTTTCAGGTCCTGGTGATAGTCCCCAAGTCCACCCATCTTAAAATGGGTACCTGACTTTAAGTTGGGGGGAGTAAAGGCAGCTGGGCATTGTGCTAACCACACAATTCCTTTGTATGCCGAGTTGATAGAAACAGATGAATTCTACACTTCATCTGCCCCGAATACCCGTTAGAGTTAAAGGAACTTTTTTCTTTTTTATAAACCCATTCTAGATTTGATTTCAACATTTGGTTTGTGTATATTTTTTTTTCCTTTTTTTGCAGTTCATTTCTTCCAGTGATCTTTGCATTCAATAAGACATAAGAATCTATAAAGTATTTTCCAAAGATAAAAACCAAAATCTTAATTAATTCCTTCAAATAGAATATTTTAAGACTGTAGTTTTTTATAATGATTCAAAGTTTTGACTTTTAGGTCAAATTATAATGATTCAAAGTTTTGACATTAAGGTCATATTGGAATCAAGCTTTGTCAATACATATATATCAGCTTCTTTTTAAAAATTGTTTGTAAAATAATGTTCATTTTGTTATTAGTAGTCTGTAGTGTTATTATTTCATGTTGTTATCACACAAAATTAACAGCTCCTATATTAGTCTGTAGTGTTTTTATTTTATGTTGTATCACAACAAGATGGGCAGGTTATTTATTTTACAGCTCTAGTAATATCACTGTATAAAATTGTTTTTTTTTTTTTTTAAATCCTTTCTGTCATGAAATTTTATTTCTTAGAATCCAATTCATCATCAAATTTATTATATCTATTCCAAAACTTAGACTGTGTTTGTTAGTCAGGCGATATATTTTTCAATAGATTGTAAGGATGACAAATGGTTTATCTTCTTCGTGCAGGTAGCTCAAAATTTTTGTCAGATGACTGGAAATAGATTAGCTGATGCCTTTGGTAATATAATTAACAGAAGAGCATGATTAAGATACCACTCAGGAGTGGCCCCACCCAATAGTTTAGGAAAAGGTGCTGAGGGTTGTGTGGCCACATAGGGCGCTGAGCTAGTATGGGGTGCCGAAAGCGTACTGTTAAATGTTTGTGCACCTTTCAGATTGAGGGCACCAAACACACAGGGCACCACAATAGCTGGCTATGGCTCTGGATCTGAGTCAATGCCATGTCATAAAAAAGAAATATGTTAAAAAAGATCCTCCATACATATGACAAGATTAACCCGTTGTTGTTTTTTCGTGTGATTAAAATTTTTTTTTTATTTCGTTTCTCTAATGGTTGAATGCTTGTTAAAAATATTACAACAGCCTTTTTTTTTTTTCTACTGTAATAGTCTAGTTATGTAAGAGTTTTAAATAAAAGTTCGTTGATCAGAACAGTGTAATAGTGAGTGTATTTCCAATGTAAAAATTATAAAATTAAAGACAAACAGGTTGAAGAAGAAATAAGTAGGACAATACAGGTACATTGAGACAAAATAAAATATGCCAATAGACAAAAAGGTGTCATTTACTTGATTTTATTCTATGATTAAATGATGTAGCTTAAAAATATGCTTACAGTAAACTTTTTTTTTATTATTATTATGGATTAGAAAATAATGACATTTCTTGAAATAAAGACTTGTTACAAAAGTGATTCTTATCATACAATTATCACATGTATTATAAAATTACAAAATATGTTTTCCATTACCAAAACAAATTTGTGAAAAGGGATGTAATTGGAAAGTAAACAACTTTCGTCCAGTAATAAATATTATGTATATATTCAGATATTTGGCAAGAGTTGATTGTAAATACAGTCCCAGTTATGGGACAACATCAAAAAGAAATATATTATCACAGCTTATAATGGAAAACTCTTGTGAAAGGATTACAGTTTTTAAGATACTGGCTATTTATTTATTTTTTTAACTTAATGATAATACAAAAAAATAATAAATTGTAAAAATCTCTTCTGTCTGTACATCACAGATCTGTTTGTATTAATGAATAAAAAAAAACAACATGAAAATTTAAATTATGTATAACTGGGCAAATGTTAATCTAAAGAAAAACAGTTTCAGAAATTTTAACTGTTTTAAAAAATAATATATAGATATGAAATTAAGCTAAGACTACATTACAAGACTTTTATTATATAAAACTAAATGATATGTTGACTTAAAAATAATATTCTATGCAAATATGAGACAAACTTTTGAAAAAGTTGACAAAAGAGACAAAAATTTAGGAATACTGTGTTTAATACTTGGCTCAAAAAATGTGAAACCAGTTAAAAAATTTAACAAACAAAAAAATTAGAAGTAAAGCTCGTACTGAATAAAATACATTCAAAAAATCAAATACAATAATAAACATTTTTTATTAAACATCACAGTTGCTTCTCTTTATTGAAAAATTATTGCTACAAGTAATTTTATTTTACAAACAGGCACTCGTTCTGACTTAAAATTTCTGCAGAATATTTAACATTGTGTCAGCATCACGCTGACAAAATATAAACACTCAGATTATAGCAAACACACATCTTATTGTAAACATGCAAAATCATGGGAATGGGACAATAATGATAAGCATCATTATATTCCACAGAAAACAAGCTTTCTGGATATATCATGTAACGGAAGACGTACAATGGAATGTTGCAGAGTACAACATACGCTAGAGGGACGTCAAAACCACTTGATTACTGTTTTGTTATCAAATACAAAAGCACAACATCACATAGAAATATCCAAATCTCTACATGAGATCAACTGGTAAAATCTGAATTCTCTATCACAATTATCAACCACTTTTTAAAAAAAATCTACATGTACATTCTAGTAAATCTAAAGATTTAATAAATAATTAAAAAAAAAATGGGTAAATATTTTATTTTGTATAAAAATAAGATTTTTTTTTGTACAAAATATTTATAACAATGTGCAATTTATGGAATAAATGTAACATTAGACATTGGAAAGTAATTTATAGATAAACAATGGTCCAGCATCACAAGAGAAGACCATGACATGAGGCAAAAATCATAAATGTAATTAAGAAAACAAAATAATGCTTGGAGAATTCTAAAAGAGAATGGCATGACGTATAAGTGGCAGTAATGCCTGTAAAACTGGTAGACTTGTCATGGTTAATTTTTCATTAAAAAAAGAGAAATTACTTAGGTCATGGATGGTATTTTAGAAGCACAAAGTATCACATGGGAGGGGGGGGGGGTATAAAGGGTTCTTAATCGGACTACAAAATAAAGGACAGATTAGCAGTATTTTATGATGTTTAGTATTAGCTATAGGTGATCTACACCAATTAAAATATTTTTTGAAACAATTTTTTTTTAATATATATGTATGATGGTCAGAAAAAAATAAATAAATAATTTAGCTAAGACTTTAAAAATGATTAAAACAGCTAATAGAAAGAAAAATAACTTATTAAACAAGACATTCCAATAAAATGTCAGATATAACATGGTTACTAATTAGCATGTTCATGTTTTGGGAGATAATATAATAAAAAATTCTAATCCTATCATTTTGAGCAGCATGATAAACAGAAAATTTCTTTTATAATTCAGATGCTAGAGTGAACTTATGAGACATCCATTGTATTAGTATCTGGTCCTGTTCAGTTCATCACGCAAATTACGTTTCATTTTAGAAGACATTATTTTCAGCTGCCTGGAGGCTCGGGTGGCCTCCAGGATGGCATCATCTAGATGATACCTGTCCATGACTCCATCATGTCCTCTCTCATCCCTGTGACTCCTCCTCCTCCTGCTTCTGTGGTCATCATCAGCCAACATGTCTATGTCATCATAAGAGCGTGAGAACTCTCTGACTCTGTACCTCCGCGGCGAGAGTGGTCGCGTTGGCTGCAGTATCACAGTTTGAGGCACAGGTGGCGGTGGAGGTGCTGTCACAACCTCTGTGGCAAATGGAGAGATATACGGGCTTTGACGCCTGGGAATTTGATAACTACTTAGTCTCTCCAGTCTTTCGCTGATGTTGTTTAACTCATTTTGGGTAATTCTTCGCCTACTGCTGGTCATCTCTTCAGGGATAGGATGTGTGTAGCCATTGACAACCGGAGCTCCGGGAGGTGGAATATGACTTGCCATGGAGTCAAACCGTACAGGTGTGGCCCTCATCTGTGAACGAGCAGAAGTTCTCTGGTCAAATTCAGGAGTCTGACGACCTGATTGTAAACGTCTAATTTCCTCCAGCATTTCAATGATTCTCCCTTGCCTCTGAGCCTCTTCCTCCCCAGCTCTAAAGGTCTGTGTACCTTGTTCAGCAGAAGTCTGACTGGTCATATTGCTCTGGTTACTTGCTGCCTTAAGGGCGGCCACATCGCGCGTCAAGGTTTCAAGTAGCTCCCTATCAATGGTGGCATCAGATGCTATGGAGGAGATGTCTTCTCTAGAGTCTCCAAATCCTTGCTGCTTCTTGATGTCTTTGACTTCACTGAGAAGGCTCTTGAGAAGATTAGTTCTGGA
Organism: Bulinus truncatus; assembly: GCA_021962125.1. Lineage (NCBI taxonomy): Eukaryota > Metazoa > Mollusca > Gastropoda > Planorbidae > Bulinus > Bulinus truncatus. Next base: position 5,666,778 of record JAGDYQ010000052.1, read on the forward strand.
CCTGCTAGACTTTTTAGTCTGTGCTCCAATGGAGTGAGACGGAGCTTCGGCTGTCTGGATGCCAATAGATCGTGGTGGCTCTTCAGTCTGAGTGGTGATTGTGTTGTGTGTCTGTTGCACCTCAACTGTCTGAGTTCTGGCATGGCCAAGAGTTTGGGTCCCTTTATCTCGCAGCAATTTAGGATCCACTGGGATAAATATGCCACTGATGTAGCTAGCTGTTGACTCATTGTCGGATTCAGACTCAATATATGTAAGGGGAGTATGCTCTGAGCCCATCCACATTGAGGGCTCATCCAAATGAGTGTCAAAGCTAGACGCATGCATGGTGTACTCTCCTAAAGTATCACCGTACCCTGACTCTTCACTCTCAGACTCTATGGTAGCATTACCCCCAGCAAAGCTTTTCTTGAAGGCCTTAAAATCTTGAGAGTCGTTGTGACGTCTACGAGGTCTAATGTTGGATCTTGAAGTATTGGGTGATCTGCCAAGTGCACTGCGAGAAGTCCTCAGCAGTGTCGAGGGGAAATGATGTGGTCCTCGACCACCTCCTCCTCCTCCTGCCCCCCATCCTCGGCCCTGGGCGCCTCTAGGTAGTTTCCAGGGTGAATGACCTGGCCCATCATCATCACTGTCTGAGCCGGCTCCGTAAGACCTTGTCTGTGTTGACCTACAGCGTCTTCGCTGAGTCTAAATAGAGATGTCAATAAGTTGTTACATTCAGTCAAATTATAATCACACAAGTTAGTACACACTATTAATGGGGGGGGGGGGGCTGATAATGAATTATTATGTTATTTATACATATGTATATATGAGTAGACATAAAATGGTCCAAAAGTAATGTCACATACTTTTTAAAATACTGGCTGGAAATCAGATTACTTTCTTCCAACAATTAAATTGGGAGGGGGGGGGTGTAAATAATAATTTAACTGTTTCCTGTTGATTGACCTGTTTCTTTTTTACCATTTGTGACATTACTTATGAATTACCTCAACAACCATCAATCAATTTAAGTATATATACATAAATGAATATATAAGTATATCTCAAGTGTAAAAGTATATAAAGTTATTATGTTGAGTGGACAATGAGTTTTATATTTCAACCGCTCCAGTTTATGTGAGTGTGATAAATACAACAATCAAAAAGTCTCAGAGATGACCAAAAAAAACACTAGAAACCAAACAAAAATATTTATTTCATTAAAAAATTTAGCAAACAAAAAGTTTTTTTTTTTTTTTCAATTCTTGAAAATTGTTTACAAATGTATAATATAAAAATATTGTATCACTTAATGTCTTCACTGAAATTATCTTATCCTGAGACCCCTGATTGTTATAAATTTGGTTAAGACATTCATATGTAAATAAATAAATACCAAATGGAAAAAGAAAACTTGGCTTGATTTGAAAGTGTGAACAATGTTTATTTTAATAATAGTTTGTTCCACTCTTTGATTAAAAATTTTTTCATAATTCTCTAAATAATAAAGCAACCCACTGCTGCAGCAAGAAGCGGTTGAGTTTGATCAATAATGACAATCCATAGGTCTGGAATTAAGTTTTGGATGTTGATTTGTTAAATGCATTAAAGCAAAGTATAATGGTTAATACAAAAACCAGCACAGAAGCATTGTTAGGAGGACATGGCAAAAAGCAATTTAAGCATAAGTTAAAAGAGCTGGCACTAAAATTATTAATACGAGTCTAGTTGGGCAGTTGATTAAACATTTTTAATAACAATGAACTATATTAATTATATCATGAAACTAATGCGCTTTAAGAAACATGTCATGAGATAATGTAACGAAGTCACAATACACAGAGATCAACAGAAATTTCCCTATTTAACATTGTTAATAATGGCATATATACGTTTTAGAACATTTGCTTCTCAGCATCAACAGTCCAAGCTGAATTTCTCTGATTGAGAGAATGTTTGACTTTTTCAATATCAGCCAGGACTGGTGTAAGATTAACATCCAGGAAAAGAACAACACCAATCAACACCAATCGCCTCCACCCAAGAGGATAACAATAGAGCAGTGGTAATCAATATCTCTGTGTGTTATTGAACAATTACAGAAAAAAAGAATGGCTGTTAAGGAAAAAAAAATACCAGAAATTGTGTGGTAAAAGAAATGGCTACAGCATTCAGAAAAATATAATCTGGAGTCATTTGGTTCAACTGTTGGATCCTTTCAATTTCTACCCATTATTCTTACTCAGAGTTCAGTCCAACAACTATTGTATTTCTTTAAAGGTTGACAGTTGTCCATCAATCTCAGAATTCAAAATAGTATCACAGATGTATACATTTTTCCTAAATGTGTAATGAAAAATGAAACACACCCACACACAAAATATGCAGGGGAAATAATAGTAGAAAAAAAAAGCCATTTTCAGATCATCTCATAATTCAAATGGATCTTTGGTAACTTGAAAAATTGCTTTCCAACAAAAAATTTAAGATCACTATTTTGATAATTGTTATGACAGATTTAGAATAAATCTTTAGTAATAAAATAGCACTGCAAAAAATGTACATTTGAGTGAATAAAAAACTTGATTAGATTATATTAAAGACTGACTTGAATAAAGTATGCCATCCTCCAAACCAAAAAAACACAAAAGAGTATAAAAATTATTACTGACAATTCCAGCCTATGAAAAATTGGTTGATTATAACGTAGCTTATAAACATCAAGCTATTGGATTTCATATAGAAGTGTTCCTCAGTTTTCTCCCCTGATTTATTGATTTTTGTTTCCATGACAAGTTGGGGCAATCAAAAGGGGGAAATGTTGGTTTCCAAGTCCCTGACTGCTGTAGTGACTTAACATTCTCAATTACTGAATGCAGAACTGCCATAACATTCTCAATCCACAAACTGTAACCGGGAAAATTCAGCACTAAGATAATTACCAAATCAATATAAAACTAATTAATAAAAACACAGTTCAGACATGGTTCAGACCTAGCAGATTACTCAATAAATATGGTGAGAGAAAGAAACTGGATCCACAAAGGCACCTTGAAAATTGTACAGAAAATATTGTATCTATAAAAGTGACAAAAATAAATCACACCAAAAAAAAAAGTTCGGATAAAAAAATAAATGGTGATAAGTTGTTGAATCAGAATTCTTTTCGAAACAATTTTAGTGACAAAACTGAAATAAAAATGTCAAGAGACAGGTAGCAGTTGTTAAAAAAATTTTCAGGCATGGTGTCTTATAAATGGTATTAAATAAAAAAAATGCCCATGTTCACAGCATTTTGAACTTAATTTTTTATTAAACCTATCCGTAAGTAAAAAAAAACAAGAAAAACAACATTTATATAGAAAATGGGTCAATGATTACAAAAAGTGGTGTACATATTTACACATTTTTAATTTCATACATCCTATTCTAAAGACAACACATCCCAAATTTGTTTCAGAGTACAATCTATTTACAGGGTGAGTGCATGCATGACTTCTGTCAATTTTAAGAAAGACCAACACGTCAAGGCCTGACTGAATTAATAAGTAAAAATAAATAATACTAAAAAAAAAAAATCAGTACAAAAGTTTGACAAATATTAATGAAGATTAATGATAAAACAAAACAATCAACTCTGCCAAAGGTCAACATTAGTGATACTAGCTACACCGTCAGCTAAATACATAGTTTAATAAATCTGTTTTAATAACAGTAACTTAATAGTAATTGTAAGTAAATGACACCTAATTGTAAGTAAATGACACCTCTAGGTAAAAGATAAAACAGTGGAGGAAAAGTGTCTAAGTTTTAAAAATAGTAAAAATGTTTTTCTAGTTGTATTAAACAGTATCCAGATAGAATAACAAAAAAAAAGACAATTTATTAAGATGGCACACTGGGATAAGTCTCTATAGTTATTGAGCACACTACAGACAGGAATACAGGGCATGAAAGTGTGTCGTTAAATGTTTAAAATTTTTTTGTTTTTGTCCAATTTCCATCATTTTGATCGTGGATAACGCAGAATGTAAATTACTACAGCCACTCTAACTTTACTCATTTGATAAAGTAGGATTACCCTGAGTATCTTAACTTAGTGTATCACGGACATGGTCAACATGTTATGTAATAAGTGTTACTTCTACGGTATGATTGGAAAGCTGGCCAGCTAGCCAGTGATTAATATTGCGCACCTGACTAAACTGAAAACAGGAAAAAATAGATTTGTTATAATCTAATCTGAAAAAAGAAAGAATGAAGTAGAGATGAAAGATTGTTTAATATATGGGCACATTGAGCCTAAAAAAATGGTTTGTTTGTGTGTCGTAAGATTTGAAAAAATCTTCTATCCAAGTTTTTAAAATCCATATGTCGTTAAATTTCTTTTTTTTTTTTAAATATCTTGAAATAAAATATCACTTGAAAGTTTTAAAGGCTTAATAAATTAAATTAGAATCATTACGATGCATTTTATTTATTCTTTTTCTTTTCTGACTTAAAAAAGGATTTTGATACAAATCATAATATTTGAATAGACTTCATTGTGATAGATACAAATTCTTTTGAAATGAAAAAACTGGCAAAGAAAAAGTTATAAATAAGGCAATTATAAAAGCAAATGAAAATTGTTAAATGACCATATTGAACAGAAATAAAAAAAAAAAAAGAAAGAACATAATAAACTATAAATAAATGATTACAAAAAAGACATAAAAACTATAACAGACTTAAAATATTAATATTTATAAAGAAAAATAAGATTTGTTTATGAAACTAAAAAAAATGCATGCACCCTGTAAGATTTTTATAATAAAAAAAAATGAAAAATGAATTTCAAAGTTTATTTGAAAGCTCTTTTTTCTCCATTGGTATTTAGGTTAATTTTATATGAAAATTAATTTGAGATATTTGAATTGTTAGTTTTAACAAAAAAAAACTGTAAAAGCAGTGGACAATTGCAGCAATACTAAATAGCTGATTTTTCCTATAAATAAATTTTGCATATTTTTTTAATCTCATTTATTTGACAGCGCTTATGTCTGGCGAAATTTTTTTTATGGTATTCTTTGATCTTGTATTCTATGTTATTTCCATAAAGTTAACACACAAACAAACCAAGCCAATGATTTCTGAATCTAACAGTCAATTTTTTGGTTGTAGAATCAAACAAGCCAGCCAAATAACTTAAGAATGCCCACAAAATAAATTTTTGTGCCAAGCTAAAAATAAAATGCTGTGCTGTAGTTTTATTTTCTGCATGCATTTGAGTTTTTTTTATCATTTACAGTAGAATCTACAACATGCCGAAAGATAACTTAAGAAAACCATCAAGTATTTTTTTGTTTATTATTCTGAGAGTTTTCCCCCAACTTTCACAATTCCCTAAAGCTAACTTTTTTAGGACATAGAGAACATACTTTAAATGACACATGTTCTGGTCAGAGCTTGTTGCAAGATGAAAATGAAAAAAAAGGATATATCCACCGTTTAAAAAAAATAAATGGGGTGGGAATTTTATTTTAACTTTTGTCAGGAGATTGAATTTAAAGTGTATGTTCAGAGATACCTGACCTCTATGTTCTGTAAGAGAGTGTGTAGTCACTTACCTGCATCTGAAGGCTCTTGTCCATAAGAGAATTATCTTCCTTATCCATTCTTTCAAGCTCCCTGGCATAATTCTCCAAGTCTTCATCGATTGTGTCGTGATGAGACTGAAGGGCCCGAGCCTGAGCCATAGCTGCCTCACGGTCATGGATCAGGATATCCAGCTGACCGAGCAACTCCTCCCAGTCGTCCTAGAATTGTAAATAAACAACTTTAGATAACTTTCATTACAATAAATGTCAGTGTTTATTTAGTTGCGGCTAAATTACAAGGAAACAAAATTTGTTTAAGAGGGGAGATTTATGTCAGTTAAGTGGTGATTGTCTATCATAATGTAAACCACAATTGCTATTTTGAATTTCTTGGATTTTTAGTTGCTTTTGACATCCTCAAGTTATCTTACGAGTGACAGGCTACAGCTTTCAAGATGTATGTTTGCCCCATATAAGAATGCCTCAATTAAAAGAGCCTCATAGCACTTTGTTCAAGATAAGCAATTACTAAATTATTTGTCTTTTTTAAAAAAAAAGAAAAAGATGGATGCACAGAGAAATGAACACTGATAAACCTTTCCATATTTAAAGGCCATTTGTAAATGTGTGTGAGCACTTAATGAGGTAAGCATCATTTATTTTACCTTAATAGCTCTGACTACTGGATCATTTGAAGAAGGATTGTGCTGTGTCAAAGTTTTGTAAAAGTTCTGAAGTTCCTCAACATCAGCTTGTCTGTTCCGGACTTCTTCTTGAAACGCCTAAAAACAAACAAAACATCAGCCATTACCAACAAAGTTGGAACACTAAACATCAGCTATTATCAACAGAAAGAAAAACCACAAACCTAGCTACAATGTGCAAATACAATAATTAATTTTATAACTACACAATTAATATTATACTGCCTTTATATTTTGTGATTTTATTATTTTAATTTTTGTTTATTTATTCCCAAGTCTTAAGTGCTCCAAAAAATATCTGTACTAGCCAAAAGAAAAATAACAACAATTTTACCTTTAATCTCTCAATGTCTAGTTCAGCAGCCTCTGAATGGAGTTTAGCTGGGAGATGTTCAATTTCTTCCAACTGCTCTTGTTTATTGTGAAGCCAGTGTCGAAGTTCTTGTCTCATTCTGTCTACAGAATCCCACTTCCTCATCATTTCTCGCAGGCGGTCTAGACGCTTTTCAGCCTGAAAATCCAACGCACATCAGGCATTTTTACATTATACATTATTACATAAGAATAAAAGAAATTTCTAACTAAACAAAACTTACAACTAAAACATATAATGAAATCAAATGTTATACAAAAAATACATAACCTGATGGTTATGCGGGAGATTTAAATAACTCTATCTTTTATCTATCTATAATATTATCAAATGGGAAGAGACAGAGGCATCTTTAAAAATTGTTTTACCTGGTTAATACATGAGGCCAGCTGGCTGTGCACTTGTTCAGAAAGTTGTGTGATGGCCGATTCAGATTTTTCCTCTGTTTTGTCCAGCTGCTCCGTGCTGCCCATGTTCTCACACTGTCTCAGGGAAGTGACCAGGTCCTGCTTTAAGCCATACAGTTTCTCTAGCACAGCCTGGATGACACAGGAAGGGATTAGGTCATGTCTTAATTACTCACTATCTGTAAAGTTTTACTCTGTGGACTATCTGATAATACTGAAGATATTAAGTCAATATATTGATACATGATTTTAATTTCATATTATAGCTCAAAAAGGTCAAAATAAGATCACTTATCCATGAACTTTTAAATATGCACAGTGCTGACCTGAGTTGCCTCCCTTTGCTTCTGAGTTTCATCAAGCGTATCTGGGACATTTTTATCAGCCTCGGCTAGCCAATGGGAGAACTCTGAGGTCAGATAAAGGTGGACAGAATCCAGAAGTTCTTTGTAGCTTTGCCATTTTTTCAAAACACCATCCAGACGATCCTAAACAGGAGGCATCATGGGATAAAAGAAATACTAGTGTACGAACAAGAAACTGCGTGGGCTATAGCTATACTAAAATGTAACATCTGCAATGGAAGCTTTAGCTCTAAATAACACAAGAGGACCCATGTTTTAACTAATTCAACTGCTGATGTTTTATAATGAGGGGGTCCACAGGAAGAACGGGTATAGTCACAAAATACAATAATAGAGACAAAATGAATTTTTAACGTGACCCAATGCCCTACTTTCCATTGCTTTTATTTTTTTCAAAATTTCTTCTAGCTTGTTCAAATGTCACTTCATTTTGATAATTAATGACAGCAAGGCCTGGGATTTTTATGATTTTGTGACTAAACCAGTAGTTTTCTTGGACTCCTCTAAATATTCCCAGGTTTGTACCACTAAACCCATCAAACTTCTCAGTAATGACATTGAGAAGTATTGTTAACAGCGTGTTACATGAGAAATATAATCTACACTGAACTGATCTCTTTAGGTCACAATCAATTTTACTAGAAGAGCTCGTTCAGTGCTTGAAGTTGGGTGCACTGACCACTATCTTACTTAGGTGAAATTTTGAGCTCAAAATCTAACAGATTTAATAATTTGAAGGTTTTAAAATATGATAATGTAAAATTTAACTGCCCTCTATCAAAGGTGACAATTATTTCCAAACGGCTTTTAATTTCTTTAGCACCCAAGCCTATGGCCTGAAATAAAGCAGCATTAGTATTTAATGATCTCTGTGTGTTTTTGTTCTATAACGCTTCTTTTTTTTTAAGATAATAGTTTAAATAGAAATAACAGCAACTGGTCAAACTCAGTAGATTACATATTGTTATTGATCTTTTTGTTTATAAAAAAAATAGTTAATTTTATCTTTGGTTTTAAATAGCTTCAAGTTAGCTTTTAATGTTGTAATCATATATAAAATGATTTTTTTTATTTGACCCAGTATTACTTCAAGTGTGCTCAAAGTAGCTTTAGAACTGGGAATACAATCTATGCCTATGGAATACAGGTTTAGTGTAATCTTTTTTAAATATATCTAGAATTATTACATTGTTAAAAACTGAAAATAAAAACAAATAATGTGCCTGAGGCCTTTGTCAGTGAAACCTAAATTTATGCACGCAAGTGAGATACACCACAGTTTATCCATTCCATGTATATATATATATGGTCCATGTATATATATCTATGGTCCATGTATATATATATATATGGTCCATGTATATATATATATATATATGGTCCATGTATATATATATATGGTCCATGTATATATATCTATGGTCCATGTATATATTTATGGTCCATGTATATATCTATGGTCCATGTATATATATCTATGGTCCATGTAAATATACATATATGGTCCATGTATATATATCTATGGTCCATGTATATCTATGGTCCATGCAATCAATTTTGATATAGTAATTTTTTCATTTATCCCCTGTTTTGATGCTAAGTTGCTTTAGCGATTCTGCATTACACTAGATGGAAGAATACGGCTTGAATTGTGAGACTTATTTCAGTGAGATAAATATTTGCTGAATGTCTGTGGTATACTTTCTCCACAGCAGTATATTATACACAATAATGTTTATTTGACAGAGCACAGGATTGTATAATAATTATTGTCATACATTAAAACGTGTGATTTTTTTTATCTGTAAAATCAGAGGTTTAAAATAAAAGCATTTGGTATTAAATATTTCTTAAATAAAAAGGTTGCCATTGATTTTACAAAAAAGTATAAAATGTGATAAGGAGAATAGAAATTAAATGAAACAAACTCTAATTGTATTTTAATTATAAAACAGTTTAATGATTTGAAATTGAATTGAAATATTCTATGAAAAAATAAATAATAAAAAAAAAACAATAAACAAACAATATAAATGCTCACAATCAAACCTCAATACAGAGTAGTATCAAAAATATAAAAAAAATAAAAACTTTTTGGCCAATCTAAACAAAATAAATAGAGACAACTTGCAAAAGTAATTTTAAATATAAAATATCACAGCTTTTAAAGATTATAATGTATAATAATATATGATTTAATATCACAATAATCAGTCAGCTAAAATGTATAATGACTTTAATTGTAATTAGGTTTCTAAATTCCAAACTAGTGCCTGTAGATAAGTACATTTATCGTATAATAAGTGTTAAATATAAAAATAACAATACTATAAATTATTAGAATAACAATACAGTATAACTTTAATTAAATAGCACAAATTGTTATTTGCACATGACTTAAGTTAATACTGATTAATAAGACAATAAATGGAATAATAATGTAAAAGATCCTTTGAATTCTGTCCTTAGAAATCGATATTTTATTCATCTATAGGACATTTTAGAACATGCATTTTTCTTAACAGTTGTTGTATTTGAAAATAGTAGTTGATTATTAAAAAGTTATATTAAAAGTTTTAAAAACATATATTAGTGGGTTACAATAATTTTATTTACTTTAAAAAAAAGTTCAGATTAATCAGTCATCTTTGTACAGGTAAAAATTAAAAAATTATAATTGGACGGAAAAAATGTGGTGACCAAATATCATCTGTCAAAAGCTGGCTGGTTTGACCAATTTATGGCTGAGAACAGGGAAACCATAATTATTCAGGTGTTTTTACATCAAATGTAATGTCAATTAAAAATTGCTGAAAGCAGCAAGGAAGGAAACTCTGTGGTTTTAAATACTGACCTAACCAACTCATGACATCTAAATCCATTTAAATTCTAATTTGTACATTTTTCTGAACAGAAAACAGTAAACATCAAACTGTATTAGATCAGTTAAAATAATTGAGGGGGGGGGGGAATATGCTGTCTATGAAACCAGTGTGGCTGTTCTAAAAATATCGCAAAATAACATTTGGCGAATAGGACACCAGACTAGCCATCTGCAATAAAACAGGAAAAAAAAATTTCTGTGAATATTTAGTAAAATGTTTTCTGAAATTGGTTTTAAAAAAAAAGTAACATTTGGAAGGGGTAAAAAATGCCTAAAATTGAAAGAGGCTTATAAAATTTTGTTAAGAAATCTTCCATGTCCATATCCTTCATAAATTATCAATATTATTGTGGAAAAAACTTAATCTTTATATTTTTTCATCAAAATGTAGACTAGCATGATGTGAAATAGCATCAGGCCAGTTAATTCTGGTATGTTATGGCACAATTATTAGTCACTTAGACAACAATGAAATATATATTGAAGGAGATAGCTCTTAAAGTTTTAGTTGTGTTTGTTATGTAATGAACAAGTCATGCAGCAATAACTACATTAAGACATACATGAACATCAACAATAAACATAAACAAAATATTTGTGAATTCACTTAACAATTATGGTCTACAAGGTAATGTTGATGGTTATAAATAATAAGTGAAGTCCCAATACTCCAAACTGTATACTTTCTGATGTAATTTTAAAAGGCAGTCTTTCATTTTAAAATAATAATATCTGCCTCTGAAACATTTTAGTTTTTGAAGGAAATGGGTACACTTTTTTGAATAATAAAAAAAAAAAAATTAAATAAAAATAATTAAACAAAAAAAACTTTTTTTATTTAGCATCTTTTAAAAAATACCATTAACAAATATGATCTCTACATAAGATAAATAATTTGTTACATTGTGTATAATGGTCTACACAATTTTTTTTTCTTAAATAATGTGCGAAATACAGTTTGGAGTATCAACTAATAGCATGCACTTAGCAAAGGTCAAGGTCAAAGCTACTGACTCAAAAAAAAAAAAAAAAAATAGGAAAGAAAGAAATTAGGAAATACTTGATCAAAATCAATGGCAACCTTGTGTAACAAAACCTCAAATTACTTGGTTCATAAAATTTTTAAATGGTAATTATTTCAATTTAAAATCTGTTTTTTAATCCAGTTGCTCTGCCCTACCATTGCAGTGCTAACTACATTAATATACATAATTGTCTTCTGGAAGTGAAAATGTGTTACATGAAGCTGATGATAGATGTGTGTATAGGGGAGTGGTGGTTGAAAGGAATCAGTTTAAATGTTGATGAATTCTTCAGAACAAAGATACCATTGATGCAACACTTATTTCATTTTATTTGGCTTTTTCAGACTCTTTTTTTTTCCCTTGATATTTTTTTTAAATGCTTATTGCTTCCTTGTGCCCGGTGCGTGTTTGTATTATACATCAATTTAACGGAGTATATTTAATAAAATGTTAATAATACAATTAAGTGAACTAGAAATTTGAAAATTAATCCGCTGATTAAATTCATGTAAATGTGATTGAATTTTTAGAAAAAGGTTAAAAGAAAGGGGCAGAGGGGGATCTCCCAAATGAGACTAATTACACTAGGCTGATTTTATTGGATTGAACCAACCTAACCAGCTAATGAATTTCGTAATAGTCCAAATTATTAAGTGCCATCAATACCTGCACAGTGAATTACTATTTCTTGATAAGACGGATGATCAAAGATTTTAAACAGTTGTTTCTGGTTTAAATTTTATATAATAGAAGAGAATCTTATGATTATCTTTGCAGTGAAGAATGAAATTTAACTCTTTCCCTACCTCATAATTTTCCTCACTGGGACTTTACACGCCCCCCCCCCTCCCCCATTATAACTAGATTGGATAAAATTTGGAGTTCAAATAACGTCACCTAGACTTATATCTTAAAAAGAAATAAATTATCTTTACAATGGTACTATTAATATTGAAAATAAAAAGTAGCATGTTAAAATTTCTTTCTTTAATGGTGAGAAGTGTTAAAATAATGACTAAAAAAAAACCTATTGTTGGCATTTTTACATAGGAAATAAAAAAAAAAAGTTCAAAAACACTGGTCAAATTTTTATCTAAATCCAAGCTGTAATTTTACTTTTGGGACTAGAAACACTGACCCATATATCCTTTATATAAAAATGAAAATTCGCTTTAAAATAAAAAATGTTGGATTAGATATTTATTTCTAAATGTGCTTGGTGTGCTACAACTCAAAAAATGCGGCTTGGGGCAGGGAATGAATTAAACAATGCCATGATTCCAGTGCATGAGGGATGAATGTAATTCTAATGGTCTAAATATGACCAATGGTCATCACTTTCAATATATTTTTTTTAAACCTGAAAATGTGCAATATCTGATGTTTTCAGCTTATGTTTTGTGAGTGTTAAAATTTCTCTTCAATGAAGCTAAAACTCAATTATTTGATTACAAATAGTCATCTGAGAAAGATTTTAAAAAAAATCATCTTTACTCACCCTGATCTGATGAGCTGTTGACTGAAGATTCAGGTAGCTTTCTTCTAGATTACTGAGCCGGGCATGTACCTGAGTTGCCAAATTCGGAACACGGGAATTGTTTAAGATGAGCTGCTGCCCCAGGCGGTTGACTGAGTCAAGTGTCAGACGATAGTCATCAATTTCTCTCAGAATGAGCTGTTAGAAAATTATTTTGCAGAAACGTAATACCTTAGTCTCTAATAACTAATTCATTTATTTAATCTGTTTCATTAATGATGATGGCTAACCAAGGCTAGAAAATGAATTCATAAAAAAAAAAGACTCCATTTGTAGATTACTGAGAAAGGTCTAATTATAACAAAAGGGACTAACTTTATGTTTATCAATCTGCCGTGTAGTCATTTCATAGGTGGAAGTATTGAGTGAGTTATGAGCCATTAGTTTATAAGACATATTCAGCAGCCACTTCTCACATTCTTGATGAGATTCAAAGAATGACTGGTGTTCATCATAACCACACTGTAGGACTTCAACAAGCTCCTAGAATGGAACCAATCAATTAATATACAGATATTTCTTGTCTGTCCTATTATTTCACTCAATTGTTAACTAACTGTAATACCCTACTGACAATGCCTCCTCACCATTTTAATCTTTTTTTTTTTACTTACAATTAATTAGGTTGTATACACTGACATGAAATAACACAAAGATCAATTAATTAGGTTGTATACACTTACATGAAATAACACAAAGATCAATTAATTAGGTTGTATACACTTACATGAAATAACACAAAGATCAATTAATTAGGTTGTATACACTTACATGAAATAACACAAAGATCAATTAATTAGGTTGTATACACTGACATGAAATAACACAAAGATCAATTAATTAGGTTGTATACACTTACATGAAATAACACAAAGATCAATTAAAACCAAAATAGTTCATAACTTCTTTTTACTTTAAGTATGCTTTTTTTTTAGAAAATTTTTGAACATTATATAACTCTTGTAAAATTATGGGCATGTTACAAAATTTCCTAATCCTTAATTTTACAAGGCTTATACATGTATAGTCTTTATTAAGCCATTTTTGAGGAACATATTCCCAATATAAAAAAGACTTATCAGATGTTAAAAATAAAAAAAAAAATTTAACCCAAGAAAGGTTTGTGATACTTGTAAGACATTTTACATATTCAAACCATCTGTAGGAGTTATAGTCTTGCAACATTTATTCATAGCTTTAAGCTAATAAAAAAATTTGGGCTGTAAGTTAATGTCTTTTTAAGGCCAACATCATTTGCATTTTCCTCAAACAATTTCATACTAGAAAACAAGACAGTTTAGAACAAACGAAGCAAAATTTAGCAGGACTTGAAATTTTTTAGAAATGAACATTTTCACACATGTGTCTCTTGTTTCTAAAGTTGTCTAAAACCAAAACTTACATTTCATTTTCACACTACAACAAGAGCTACACTGAAAATTCATAACCATTAAAAAAAAGTAAACTATATACATGTAGTAATAAATACATTGGGCCATTCAGACTCTCAAATTTGGTCCAACTTACATGTGATTTGGTCAGCAGTTTAGAGTATCTGTCTTGTATATCAATGAGGGAATCGCTGACATCTGTGTTGTCACACAGGGCTTCAAGGTTGGCAACTCTGTCAGCAAGTTCATTTACTAGCCGTCTGTGATTTTCTACATCAGCCAAAATCATCTTTGGATAGGCAAAAATGAACAATTTATCAACTGTTAATTATGTTTCTTTTGTTTATTTCCCATTTAAGAAAACAGAATTCTAGCAAATTTAATGTTAAGTAATAACTCTTGATAGAATGGCAACCAAAAAACTGACTTCACTTTAAAACTAAAATAATTGTAACTATTTGTTACCTAGGAGTGAATAAATGTACTTTTATTTACCTTGTACCGATCAAGCTGACCTTTCCTTTCTGGCAACTGCGACAAGGGTTCAGGAAGGACTCTCAAAATGTTTTCCATGTCTGCCACCCACTTGACTAAGCTTCCGTAGTACTGTTCATACTCATGCCACCTCTGCTGAACTCCCTCCAGCATGGCAGTGCAGTCTGCAATGGCCTGGTTCAAGTCTTCCCACTGATTGGTCAGTTCCGTGACTTGCTCTTCTATCAGTTTCTTTCCCTCGTGGGAGGTGTGAGGAAGAATCTTCTCTGCCTGATCGCAGACGTAGTTGACTTTTTGTAGTCCCTCATCCATATTTGCAGTGACATCCTATTGATGAATTAAATATTTATGTTTGTCTTGCTACCATAACATAATAAACAGAAACATAATTTGGTAATTTGTTTTACACTATTATTGAAAAGTTTGAATAAAATTATTAATTATAATGCTGAAAATTTTACAGCAGGTTTTTATAATGTTCATTATTTAGATTTTTTTTCAAATCTAATGAATTTCAGCTTAATAAAAATAAATCTTCCTGTCTCAAAATCGATTGGCTATTCTATTTTCTGAGGCTGAAGGATTACCTTTATATCCTCAATCCTGTCCTGGATTGTATGCCAGTCACCAGAACTATCACTACAGCCTAGGACTCTCTGGTTGGTCATTTTCAGCCAGGCTGAGGCATTGTCCAGAGCTTCATCATAAAGTCGATGGTCATTCACAAACTCTCTCAGTTTAGCTACAGCATTCTGTAGATGAAAATTTTTTTTTATTTTTAATTTACATAAAAAATGTGCACTGCAGTTTTATTAGCCTGTAGAAGTTTTTTTGTTACATATTTTAAGTAAACACTTGAAAAAAAAAAAACTACCTTTGCAGCTGAGCAGAGAACTTGATATCTAGTGGACATCTGCATCAAGCTGTTGGAAACTCGGATGTCACTGCTGCGCTGGGCGACAGCATCTCCCCTGTCTCTGATCTTGTTGATTTCTGACTTGTGTGTCAGTATAGCATCATACAAGTCCTGTTTTACAAAATTAAATATCAAGAAATTGCACCAATATTAAGACAGCACATAACATTTAAATCTGAGAAACAATTTCACAGACTAATCTTATATTTACTTTACAGTTGTGCCTATAAAAGTAATTAGCTATATTTTGCTGTGTTATAGAAACAATGTCTAAATTACACATCTAACACAATATTACAAAATTGTTATATTTATTTATTCAACACATTCACACAAATATGTTTATATCTGAGTAAACCAAAAATTGATTTTGTTTAAATCTAGTTATCTATTTTTAATTTAAGAACCAGACAATCTTGTTATCTACTTCTAATAAAAGAACCAGACAATAAAAAAAAAGTACACTCTATGGTACAAAGTCCATTCTTTTTAACAAATTATTGGAATTATTTCTGCCTACCTCCCCTTCCTGGAGCTGAGCCTTCTTTCTAGCAAGATTAGATTTTGTTTCTAGACTGTTTTTGACTTTCAATTCCATTCTCTCCAGCCAATTATTCAAGGTCTGCTGATCTTCATCCAGTTCTAACCAGTTTGAAATACTGGCCTCCAGATTACGTTCCACTTCATTAAAAGCAGCAGAGAAACTGGACCAGTCTTCTCTTAAACTCTCGACATCTTTTTGGACCAGATTCTGGCCTTTGGATGAGGTAGTTCTGCACAGTTTCTCCCCAAGGTCAGAAGTGCGTTTCAGCATGACTTGAGACTGACCCAGCTCTGGTTTAAAGTCCTAAATTAATCAATTAGACAGCACTGGTTATTGATAAATTCAAAGCAATGTAAATAAAGTTCTAACTATAATGGAAGTAAAGGAAATACCTTGCTCTTTACTAATCAGCAACTTTTAAAAAGTAACAAATATAAGGAGTGTTTAAATTAAATAATAAGACGGTTCCAAGCCTGTATGAGCCTGATGGAGAGAGACACTTCCAACATATTTACAAGTTCCAGTAATATTAATTAGCTGTACATTTTTTTACCTCACCATAAACACAAGTACACAGTGACTTTCTTAACACCCTGAAGGACCAAATATATTTTATCTATTTTCTTCAAACACAAATAAACATTATTTACCCTGAGCTGATGGAGTCGTTCCTGGAGATTTCTTTTGTCTCCAGAGTAATCTGCTATCCGCTGCAGCCAGTGTTTAGTGTTGGCCAGCCAGTCAAGACAGTCCATGTAGGACTTGCGGAACTCTTCATGGCTATCTACTTGCTCTTCGACACGTCCCACAATATCCTAAGGTAAAATTAATGTTATACATCAAATATTATAGATGGTAGACAATGATATGAACAAATTATTTTTAAATGTAGACAAAAGTTGATGATAGCTATAAATGAACTATTAATATTTTTTTTATAAGAAATAGATATGTTTTCTAAAAAAAATGTGTCCAGTAAACTTTCACACCAGACAGAAATTTATTTATGTTCACTCTTTCAAAAAAAACAAAAAAACTTACTTTGCAATGTTCTACAAGTGATGCATATTTTGACCTCAGCTCTGCTGTTTTAGATTTAGGTAGGCTGTCTTTGACTTGGCCAGATTTTTCTTCAAGTCTTTGTAGTTGGTCTTTATGAGCCAGAATGTCTGACTGTAGAGCCTGAGAACAAAAGTTTTGGTAAGTGTGCAGCTAAACTTGTTGGACAGGTGATGGTGAGGTGTTGAGTGTTAAACTATCCACCCAGCTTTAAATGGGTGCCTGACTTTAAGTTTATAGCCTTAGGGACTTAAGGGAACATTAATTTACAGGTAAACTAAAGAAATGCATGCAGGTACCTAATTTATTTGCAAGTTAGTAAAACTGGTAAACCTATTTTCCATCTAAATGATGCATGATGATTAAGATTGGAGTTTTCTGGGCAATTTAACTGCCAATCATCGAAATTTTTCATCATTTAAAAAAAAAAGTAATTAATAAAATGACTATAGTTCTTGTCTTGAGGAGTTTTATTTTGAAATAAACTGTTTTTAATGGTTTTTATCTATTTTTACAAAGCTCAGGAGCCAAAGTAGATCTTTTTTATTTTTGCCATGTGGGATTATTAAAATTGTCATCTATAAACTGAGATACATATTGTTAAGTTTTTTTATAATGTTTTAAATGTATACACAAATTTTCAAGTTGTTTTTTCAATATCATGCAATAAATCTCAATATTTGTTATAAAAAGATATATTACTTTATATTTTTCTAGAGTTGATCTTTTCTCAGGCAGGTCAGCTTTATAGTCAGGATTAACTCCCAGTCTCTGTTCCATGTCAGAGACCCATTGTGCCATTTGTTGGAACAAGGTCTCAAAGTCTTCCCATTGAGTTACTGCCCCTTCTAGAACGCGTTTGACCTGAAACAAAGACAATATAAATTAACTGCTGGAACAAATGGAAAATGTGTGATAAAAAAAACAGTCTCAACTAAAATAAACTGAACGAAAATGATTTCTACAAAATGTACCGTTGAAACTTGGGTCATAATGTTCTCATATTCTGCTTTGGCATTGTCTGCCTCACTCCTGATGATGTGAGCACCTCTCTGGTTTGTACTGGGTAAAGTTTTCTCACAACTTTCCAAAAGGTTTCTCAAAATAGAATGTCCTTGGTCAAGAGCACCTTGAATTTCCTAGAATAGAAACACATTTTTTTATACTCTTGAAAAAAAATTCTTATGCAAAAAAAATAAATATACAATGAGTTTTATGTTGCTAATACTTTTTAATTTCCTATATAATGGCATAATTTACAGGTCTTTTTGACTGATGCACTTAACAGTGTAAATAATGAATGACTTAAATCTTACCTCAATTTCAATGAGTCTGTTGGTTACGGTATCTCTGGATCCTTTGTCATCATCCACCAGTTTCAGTTTCTGCTTCATATCTTTCAACCAATCATTGAACAGATGAAGGTTTTGTTGGTACAGTCTGTGATGATTGTAATAGATCTCTAGACTGTTGGTGATGTCCTTAAAAGCATTAAGTAAAAAAAATCTTTATGGCAATATTAAATTATTGAATGTTGGTGTATTTTTTTATCACTTATTCAAAGTAATATCTTGTATGATAAAATTAGCAGTGACAATACTTTTGTTTGAATTCTAATGAGATCACCTTTCTTCAACTAAAAACATGAGTTATAGTAAAGTTCCCTTAGCCCTAGAGGTACATGGGGGCAGGTGAAGTGTAGAATTCCTTTGTTTCTGTAGTCACAGCATGTAAAGGGGTTTGTGATTAAACAATGCCCAGCTGACTTTACTTCCCTAACTTAAGTCAGATAATAGTTTAAAGCTGGGTTGACATGAGGGACATTAACCAACTTTCAGCAGGATACATGTATTGATTCTCACAAAGGATCAAATCTGTGACTCAGGTTGGCAGTTTAGTTCTCTACACTTCTCAGCTACTGCCCCTATATAGAAATATGCTGGTAAATTTTATTTTTTTAATTTAATGGCCAGGTTAAACCCTTATCTCATGATTCAGAAATGTCAGAATGTTAGTTTTTAAATAAACAAAGAATGAAGATTTTTGTCTGTCTCAAGCACCAGATATTCACAAACTCAAGAGGGAAAACTTATACAAAAAGGATACATCTCCCAAATTAGAACACACAATTAGAGAAAAGGTTTCACTTTCAGAAAATTTCCTGCTCATGTTAAGATCTGTTGATAGTTCAGCGTCTGCTTAATACAAACAAACAAAAGTAATTTTGGCTAAGATATTTGTTTGCTACAACCAGTATCTCTAGTCGTATCAGAAAGTACAAGTACCTCTAATTTTCCAAAGGCTGTAAAAGGTATTTTCTGGAAATGTAAATGTTTGTGCACAGTATAATGTTATATATGTCTACAAAACAAAACATTTGTGCCCTCTGTTGTGATAGGTGTGCATACACAGCTTACAGGGTACACTGATTAGAGGGCTGTTACAAATCTTTTTTTTCCCCAATTCCAGCTATTTCACAAACCTTGGCAAGTGAAATGATTCCATGGTATCTGGTGGTCAGCTGTGTGATGGCATGAGAAGTTTTGGCATCAGCATTGGCCAAGAGCAGGGCTTGGGCTTTTTCACTGACTTTGTCCAGAGATGATTGATGTGAGATGGCATCTTCAAAGTAGTACTTTGTTACAGAATACACAAAATAGAAGGAAATGTAAGAATCACATTAAATTTTAGATTACGGCAAGATACACTTATGTAAGGATTACATTATGTAAGGATTACATTAGTTTTTAAAATTATAGCAATGTGTTGGCTATTAGATCATAGATTACCAAATAAAAAGAGACATTCACTGACCTGGTACTCTTCCCAGTGCTTCTTCTTTTCCTCCAGGGTGGCCTTCAGATCGAGTTCCCTCCGCAGCAGCACCTCAGTCTCTCTCAGCCAGTTTCCAAAATCCTGGTAGCTGTGCTCAAACTCATCCCATCGATTGAGGCATATTTCTAGATCAGTCTGACTCTATAGATGGAGAAATGAAAGAAAAACAACTTTCACTGTAAAATGCAAATCAAAACAATAACTGCTTTAAAAAGATCATTACAACTTTCACTTCAAAATGGCTTTAATGTCAAAAAGCAGGAATACCAAACAAGTTTAAAATATTTTCAATCCTTTACACATTTTGAAGTTCTTTACCTGCATAAGCTGAACTCTGAATTCTTCAAATTCTCGATTCATGGCCTGGATTTCTTGCCTTATTTTGGTCTGTCCTGAAGCGGATGTGCTAGGTAAGGTAGCTTCCCCTGCTCTGACTGCATGGGTCAGACGCTGAGAGCCTTCATTGAGGTCTGCCAACAGGGACTGGAAAACAAATATAATTTATTGATTTGATTTTATTCAACTCATTTAAAAATAAATAATTAAAATTAGCAGTCAGTGAAAAACAGTTATTAAGCTTTGAATGAAAGCACTTATGCATACTTTGGCCCAATCAATTTTAGACTCAATTGCAGATTTTTCGCCATAAGTATCTGAGCAGTTGGTCAGTTTTTCAACTGCTGTTCTCAACCAAGAGGCAAAACTGTTGCAGCTGTCTAGGAAGTCTTGATGATGTGCTACATTCTGTTCACTCCTTGCCAGCAAGTCCTAAATAACGTAGAAGAAACATTGATTTTCATTGCTGTGAAACAAAGTTGGTATGTAGTAGTAGAGAGATGTTGATAAAGTGTGGTGGTGGGCGGTTCTCACAAAGTTGGAGATAATCTTTTATCATTTGGCACAAACTTATTTCATTCAAATAAATAATAAGTTGACTTCTGTCTTCATAATAATTAACTTAAATCCATTTAATAAAACTCCATGATAAAACCAACAGTATAAGAAAAATGGACTGGCACAATAAAACAACTAAATTCCAACAGCGCTACTAATAGACTAACTACCACAAGCTGACTTTTGCCCCCACATACTGCTCTCTACAAGCTAACTGTTGTGACTAACTTTCAAATCAAATGTCATCCATTGTCATGTGATCTCTAAACAAATCACTTTCATGCTGGCATACTTTCCATTTCCACACTTCTCCAGAACATTCTTCAGATTTATAGATACGACTACATAAACTGTAACACGACAATCACTTTTACATTTTACTCAAGACTTTTACAGACATACAAAGAGGACTATGACCCAGCATAGAAAGTGGCAGGGTTACCTTGGCTTGTTCTTTGACACTGACATAGCGTCCGTGTATCTGTGATGTGTCAATTGTTGACCTGCTTGCTGGGCTTTTCTCTGCCAGGTCGCTGGCCTTGCATGTAACAGACTCTACCATCTGCTCATATGACACTACATCTTGGTACAGGCCCTATTAGAGAATTATGTTAGCTAAAGTGAGTGTGCAGGATATTCTGTTGAGAGGATTAGTAGTGACCAGGACTACTTCAGTGACCTATGTTTTACTGTATTCTCGCTATAATTTTAAGATAAATAAACTTACACATGAGTAAACATTTACATGTATAAAAACTTAATAAACACATATATTTAAAACTTTAAACTTGGTCTAAATTCATTTAATAAATATTTATTAGTATCTAGAGACAAAGTTGTTCAGCTCTTTGAAAATTAAAATATTTATTTGAAACACAATATTAGCTGCTGGTAAATGTTTTGGATGTGCATACTTTAATTCTCTGTAGCTCTGCCTTCTTCTCCCCCAAATCTGCCTTGGGGGTGGTATCCCGAAGCCGTCTCTCCATATCTTTGAGCCATCTGAGGACTTGGTCATGTGAGACATTGTAGTCACTCCACTGTATCAAGCATGATTCTAGAAGAACTTTTGTGTCACTGACCTAAATAGACCAAGCAAACAGTTTAAAAAAAAAAAAAATTGCAAAATAAAACATAAATCTAGTCCATGCATGTGTATATTTTTACAGATGTTTGTCTTTCTTTCATGTATATAATTGTATAGTTGTTTGTCTTTTTTCCTTCAAAGTATCTTAATAAAACCCTGTGTGTGTGTCAGATTCATCATGATGAGTATTATGTATAGACTAAAAAAAACACTGACTGTTGCATTAAATGCTCTCTCACATGAAGATTATATCCTGGATCAATCAAACGATCCAATGAACTTCTAAAAGGTTGACAATATTATAACTTGCTATTGGGACAGTGTTGCAAGTACCCTTTATATATAGGCTCAATGGCCTCTTGGGCACCACAGATAACTTAGTCACTGGGTTCCAACCTGTAACATACATGAACTAAGTGTGACAGTCACACAAATGGTCAGAAAGTTTTGGCTTTATGGTGTGGGTGTGGCCAGATGGGCACACGTTACGCTTCCCCCCTGTCATATGTCTACCTATTTCACCTTTCCTATGAGCATTTTAGGCCCAAACATTAATGATTACCTGAGATATCAAACTGTCCCAATCAATCTGTAGTCTATTCAAGTCATTTCTGATCACCTCCCTGCCCTCAACAGATGTGGTGGCCATACTCTTTTCTCCCCACGTGACGGCTGTGTGGAGGTTGATCTGACCTTCTTCTTTAATCACCATAAACTCCTGGCATACAATTTTAAAAATTGTTCACAAGCCAACATTAAAAAGCACAAAGTTCCTAATAGTTTATAAAAAATATTTCTAAAAAAGATGAATAATATATATGCCTGTAATTTTTCCAACTGAGTCTGAATGGTGTAACGGTCGCCTGCAATATCTGCACACACTGCCAACTTCCTGCGGGTCTCATCCAGCCAGGACCTGGATCTCAAGTAAGCATCACTGTAATGCTTGTGGTCTTGAACTGTCTGCTCATATCTCTTGAGCAGCTCCTGAAAGTAAAACAAAGTGTTTCATCAGCATGGCCTTAAACTAATCTTTAACAACACTCTTGGAAGTTTTCAACAGAGAATCATACATTCACACTTCTACCCTTTAGGAGCATTGGTCGCCACAACGGGTCTCCAGGCATCTTTACCCGCAGATGCCTTTACTAAATGTAAGTTTTTACTCAAGTCTAAAGAAGTGTTTTCCAAATTTCTTAATATCTTCCCATGCTTAAGCCTTTGTAAAATTCTTATGCCCCAAATGTAGCATTAATAATTTTCATTATTAAAAAATTGATCTATTTAATGAAAGAAACCAAAATGATAGTTTATAGGATTTAGTAAAAAGTTGTCAGGAAGAAATTACTCTGCATTGTTAATACGCCAAAGTAAATTAAAAAAAAAAAAGGCAAAATATGATATTTCACATTGCCTTTCTCTCTCTTAACAATCAAATTGTGAGACAAGGGCCTCCACATTGGGAAACATGGATTTAAGTCAACTGGACAGAAAATTTCAGTAGCACCTTTGACAATGTAATAAGGGCGAGGTATCGTGTCCGCAGCTGGGTGATCTGTGTGGAAACTCTGCCATCGATTGAAGACTGCATCAGGATGTGAGCCTGCTCACTCAGCTGATCAAAAGCTGTTTGCTGTTGGGTTATTTCATCATGAGCCTCCTGTATGGTGAGAGACAAGATATTAATGTCAATTACAGAATTAGTTTAGATTCATGTCAATAACAAAACTAGACTAATAGCTAATTAGTTTGATTTAATGTACATTTGTTTTTATGAGCTATCCTAAGGTAACCTTTTTTGATAAATAAAAATTGGCTAAAGATGACAATGTAATGAGCATTTACCTTATGAGACAATGTAATGAGCATTTACCTTATGATTGTTGAGTTGAACAATTTTCTGGTCTAAGTTTGCCCTGAGGTCAGACTCAGATTTAATGGTGTTCTCTGTGTCTTTAATCCAATGACTGAGTTCCTCATAAAACATCTCAAACCTCGTCCATCTTTCTTTCAAAGTAGCTGGAGATCAAAACATTGAAACATACAAGTATGGGGACAGAAGACAGAAGTTATAGTTACTGATATTTTATAATAAAGGAATTCTGTTTTCACTTTTTGGGTTTAATTTCAAACTAAAAATAAATTAGCAGTTTACATCTAAAAAAAGAAAAGTATTTCATAAAACAAAAAATGAAAGTAATATTATTTAAAGGCAGTTGATTCATTACAGTAAAGTAAAAAAAATTGAAATTTAGCTTAAAAATAGTATTGGAAAATGGAATTAAAAAACTAATGCGATAAGAATATCATAGTGATTTGAATAAATCTGTGGAGTGACACATCAGAATCAAAAATTGTCTTCATGGTGGGCTGTTAGAAATAAGTTTGTTGCCCTTACAGTAGCACAGAAACATTAATCACTTACTTTCAAACAAGTTTTTTTCCTGTTTAAAAACCGTTTTTATTTTAAGCTTAAAGTTCCCTAGACATACCAAGAGTTAAGTTGTACTTGTATTTAGAGTTTAGATGTACATGTATTTAGAGTTTAGATGTATATGTATTTAGAGTTGAAATGCACCTGTATTTAGAGTTTAGATGTACTTTTATTAAGAGTTTATATGCACTAGTATTTAGTTTAGATGGACTTGTACTTTCTTTTGGTTTTGTAAATATGCCAATGTTCTTCTCTAAGTACATATCAGTATTTTAATTTTTCTTTTTTTAAATTTTTGACTGATATCATTATATTTTGATGTTTAATATGATTTATATTCCAAGGTTAAAAAATAGATAGAAAAAAAATTGCAAAAAGACATACATATTCAATCTTACTTTTTTTTTTTTTAATCTTATACAACCAGTTTTTGAGAAACTGACATTTTACAAGTTTTTTTTTTTTTAAGTTGGTTTTTGTGTAATAGCTATTTATAGCATGTTATACAATAACAGAACTCAGAACTTTAGTAATTTGTTTACTCAATGTGTCTGTAAGATCATGCAGGTCTGTTTCAAATTCCTCAAAGTCTTTTGTCAGCATGTCCAGCTCTTCTCTGATTAGCTCCTGGCCATGGCTGAATGTTTCAGGGATGACTGCAGCTCCTTTTTGTTGAGTTTCCTGTAGTTTCTTGCGGCCATAATCACTGGTTAGGGCAATTTCCTAATTGAATGGAAAGCATTTTAA